>JBBPMA010000002.1:69635-117432 GCA_038090075.1 Xanthoconium purpureum
ACTCGCATCGCCGTGAAACTAGACAGCATCCAAGGTGAGTAACGGTAAATGTAGTCGCAGAGCTTCCGCTTACTGCGATGAACAGTTGTATTGGTCAACGACCGCGCTAGCTTGGCGACTCTCTCACTGTCAACTGCCTCTGTTCTCATGGTCTTGAGATCGAATACTATGCGTATCACTGGTCGCCTGGGGAGTCTAGCCCTGAGCGATGATCGCTCCGTGGATGTTTGTCGAGAGGAATTTAAGCAAATCTTGTCCATCGAAGGGAGCAACTTCGCCGAGTTCAGATACCAGACCTATGATCCCGAAGATGAAGGTTACAGTGGCATCAAATCAGCTATTTACTTGGTCGCAGGCTCGCTCAAAGTTCACTTCATCGAGCAGCCCTTTCACGACATTTACCTGTTTGTCACAAAACTCGCGAAACTCAAGTTCCTGTATGATACGGCCCGCGACGCGGCTGTGCAGAGAGCCTCTGAAATCGAACGCATGCAATTCGAAATCTCCGTGAAGACTCCCATTGTCGCCTTCCCCACTGACCCTGCGCGCCTTCCTGATGTAGTGACGATGCGCCTTGGAGAGGTCTTTGCGAGCAACTCCTTTGATGGGGATATCAGCAGGATTTCCGCGAGCCTCAATGGCCTACAGCTGGTGTCAGACCTATATTACGACGGCCAACTATCCACGCTCAAGATTGTCGATGACATCAATGTCACTGCAGACATTTATCAACGCGTGCACATCGATTACTTGAGAAATGATGAGGTGCCAAATACTCAAGTAAGTTCCAGAGTTCAATGAGGTGGGTGCTACTGATCCAAGATGACAGGCTTCCATCAAAATATCGGATATAAAGCTCTACCTCACTCAAATCCAATACGAGATTCTTGTCGGACTGTCTCAGTCGATACCGCGAGTGCTTGCTGGGGCTCCGGAAGGCAGCGCCCAGGCTGACTCCGCTGCGACATCAGCCTCAAATCTTGGCAATTCTTCCTCCTCTATCTCGGAGGCGCAAATGTGCCTCGTCAATCTCGAGCCTGAGATCCGCGTATTATCTACTGTCGATGGGGATCGGCCCACGGTTACTGTTGACCTGGTGGCAACTATCGCTGCTGTCAGGCTACACTTGTATGACAGGAAGGCGACTACGGAGGCAAACCTTAGAGATCATGGGATTACACGGTTTGCTCTGAATGACGTTAGCCTCCGTTCCAAATCGATGTCTGACGGGGCTTCCGAGGCCCAATTGGTCTTACGGTCATTCACCATGAGCAACATTCGACCTGGCGCGTCCAAATTTAGGGAAATCGTCCCTGCCGCTGATCATGAACGGAACCAGTTCATGGTCCTTTATACTTCGTCTGGTACCTCTGCTCTTGTGATCGTGACGATCGATGCTCCTCACATCATTTTTTCCGTGGAGCCCATCTTCTCCCTTCTGTCATTCTTCACCAGTGGCCCTCAAAGTCCAAAGGTTCCTGACAAAAACGATGAAAGAGGCACCAGAAAAGAATCCTCAACGGCCACCGACTTACGCCTCGAGCTTCACGACGTTTCCATCAGTGTGCTCGAAAACGATGCCGATCCAAGTTCCCAAGCTATTAGACTTGGTATAAATAGAATTTTAGTATCTCAGCAGGTCAGCATCACTTCAGCTAATTACGTGTGAGGCGCTGATGGAGCATAGGGTGTCATGGCGCTGAGTGTCAACCGCCTTGGAATGTCGCTGATACGAATGGGAGTAGAATCGGAAACCGTGCGCCTTTTGGATGATATTGACCTGACATTTTCACTTGACAATCGGGCCTCTGAACGAGGGCAACATGTATCAATGGAAAGTTCGTCGACGGAAATAGTTTTTCGGGCGTCGTATCGTGATATTATGCTCATCACTGCCATTGCCACGAAAGCAATTGAGCTGTACGCTACATCGCAAGGGGACACCGTACTCGAGGGAAAACAGCCCCCGAGCATGCAAACCCGAACTACTCAGTCTGCTTCATCCGTGGTGGATACCAGGCGGACGCCTGCAAAAGCACATATTGTCATGTCAAAGGAACAGGTATGGACCTAGCAGCACACTCATTGATGCAAAGTACATAACGACTGCCTCAGATGAAAGGGTCCGTTGATGGTTTCAGACTGATTTTAATCGGAGATCTGCACGAACAACCTATGCTTCAATTCAATGTGAAGCCCTTTATCTTAATGGCCAAAGACTGGTCATCAGCGGTAAGTTTTCACCGGCAAGCCAAGCCCATGAAATTGACACGCGATCCAGCTTCAGGCGTCGGCCGTGCTAGAAACACAGATCAACTATTGGAATCTTACAAACTCACACTGGGAACCTTGTACGATATCCTTCATTTATATTCAGCTTATCAAGCAGTTAAACTTGTATTGTCAGTGATTGACCCATGGAAGTTTTCACTATCGGTGATTTTGGTTAACTCACTGCCTAAGCAGTTTGCGCTGATAGTGATCGTGATAGTTGAGTAAAGAGCAAGCTTCGAGTGCTCTGAAGGTCTCTATGGCTGCTCGCGAACGTTTGGACCTCAATCTTAGCACTACTTTTGCCGAGCTTGCAACAACGTCCATCAACATGTGGGGACGGGAAAAAGAGTTGGTGATGCAGAAGGATCGTGGCATCTATGCTCCATATCGAATCCGGAATCGCACGGGTTCTCCCCTTTTCATCTGGTCAGATAACGATACCAACTCTGGGGTGCAGGAGAGCAATGTGGTCAAGCTTAATCACGATCAGATCATAGACTGGCGATTCGACGACTGGAAGAAAATGCGGGAAGTAGGTGCAACCACAAGACATTCAGTCATTAGCTAACCAATTTTCAGCACGGTTCGGCACCCGAACAGCACAACGTTGGCATCCAGGTCGTCGGGAAGCCCTGGGAAGCGCTTAGAGGCATCCCAGTTAACAGGGAGGGAGAGTTCACGTTCTCGCTGCGACCTCGGATGGAGAAATATACTGATCGTCTGCTGTGCGCGGTAACTGTGGAGGACAATGTCAAGATAGTGACTCTGCGTTCAACTTATTTGGTGGTGAACCTGACGTTTTACCCATTGGAACTCATGTTGGTGGATCACACAGGACACCCCGTTTATTCGTTGGAAAGGATTGGTCAGTCGCTTTTGGTATTCTCGAGTCGTTGCACTCACGGTTACGAAGCTCCCGGCCAAGACTATGCATTGCCCATTGAAGCCGTCACACAAAACAGAATTAAACTCCAGCCAGATCGTGAGTACAACACTTTTGACATATAATGAACCCTACCGGACGGCATTGCAGAAGGTTTTGGTTATCGCTGGTGCTCGTCTTTGCGATTCGAGGATCTAGTCGCCAAGAGATCTCTCTCCATCAGTTGTCCTCACAACGACCCGCGGGAGGCGCCCTTCCGCTTCCAGGCATGGGTACAAACAGACTCCAAAGAGCCCGCTACACGGCAAGTTTGTACCACGCTCTTCACCATCTCCTAACACGCCTCCTAGGAAATCCCCCAAAATTCAAGTCAAACTTCGTGCTCCGATTGAGCTAGAAAACTTGATGCCCTACAATCTCCAATACCGCATCTACGACAAAAATGCTGATCAGAATTGGAAAAGCTACCTACGAAAGGGTGGCGTGATGCCAGTTCACTCGGTGGAACTTGACCACCTGGTCCTACTCAATGTGGAGGTGCAAGACACAGGTGAATACATCAGGTTTCTGATGTACAGAATTAATGGTTCTTGTAGTATTCGGGCCGAGCGATTTCGCAATCATAAATACAGACCGCCACTCTGACTTCGATGTCGAATCCCGATTATCACTTCGCGATCAGAGCAATCGCAAACTCCACCTGAGTCTCAATTATGTGTATGTCACTTCTCTATTTCACGAGATGTTGGGATCTCACCTGCACCAAGTCGATATCCCGAGTCCGGTGGTGCATTCAAAGTCCAGATATACTGTCAATACCTGGTTGTGAACAAGTCGGGAATGCCTTTCAGTGTGAGGACAGCCCGGTCTAATAGAGTCACTTCTCCATTGGACGTTCCTGGTGATACCCGACCAGGTATGAACATGTTTTGATTTGTTGGTATGACTCATTCATATTCGTGTACGTCGCAAGACGTCCTCGCCACCCCCGTGCCATTCTGTAAGTCTTGGTGTCTTGTTACTATGGACCAGCGCGGTAACAACATGAATAGTGTTGTCTCATCCTCACGACAATGCTCAAGCGTTTATTTTCAAGGTCGGGGAATCGGGTTGGTCGAACGTAATCTTCCTTTCCTCCGACCTGAAATCGTGTGAATGCTGATGCTTTCTCAATGAAGGTATACAGCTTTGAAGCCCCGGCGGCTGATGCAGAGCTGGTGATTCCGTCCGTGAGACAAAGGAATGAGGAATATCATTTCGGATTATCATGGACAGAAGGGTTGGGCAAGTACAAACTTACGAAAGTGATCACGATTTCGCCGAGGTTCATGTTGAAGAACGACCTTCCTTGGCCCATCCAATTTCGCGAATACAAGGGGTTACCACGTGATCGAGCTGTACTGGATCCAGGGGAACGTATCCCGTTACAAGTCATGCAGGCCGGGGGGGAGAAGCTTCTCACTATCGCGTACCCTGGTCTCAATGCACGATGGTAGGTAAATCAGAGCACGATGGTTTTGCAACTTTGACCAGGAGTTGTTAGGTCATCTCCCGTCAACATTCAGGACATCGGAAATATTCACTTTCGAGTGCCCAAAGCATCGGATGACAATCAAGTGGATGTCGTAATGGCAGACATCAAAATCAATGGGTCTACTATATTCGTAACCTTCTTAAAAGCAGATGGGTGGCCCTTTGAACTAGAAAATGACAGCGATCATACTGTCTTTGTCTGTCAATGGGTAATTTCCATTTAATGCTGCCCCGCTAGTTAATGATCATGTTCAGGATTCGGGGAGAACCGACATAGAAGCAGTGAAATCGAAAATCCCGCGATACAAGCTGGCGCCGCATTCCGTCGCGCAGTATGCTTGGGACCAGCCCGCCGCAAAGGAGAAAAAGCTCATGTTGATGGTCAACGATGCCCGTCGCGTGGTTGACATAATGGAAATTGGTGTTCTTGTTCCATTCAGATTCCAAGTTCGTCTCAGTGATACTTCGCTTTGGTTTTGCTGACCAATAACTTAGGATAGACAACGAACGCGTGCTGTGTCGCTGGACGTGCGGGCAGACAGCCACAAACAAATATTGCGCATCACTCCTTATGTTGCAGAACGCAGTCTCTACAAGCCCAAGCACCGGACTACCGGCTCACTATCCCGAACTGACACGCTAGGAAGTGTTGAAGCCTTTGAGGCAGTTTCGGAAGATGCCGCACCTATTCTGAAGGTCGAAGTCGATCTTTCAGGAATAGGAATATCCCTCATAAACCGCAAGATGGTTGAGGTGGTATACGCTTCATTAGAGTCCTTGCGTTTTGAATACAGCAACACCGCAGTCTCACAGGCGGTTACCTTATATTGTGGGTCTCTTCAAATTGACAACCAACTCCACGACGCATTATATCCTGTCCTCCTCCAACCGAGCCCCGTTTCCAAGGAAGCCAGTGGAACGGCTGCTGTTCCTCCAACAATTCAAGCTTCTGTCGTCTGGCTGAAGGACCAAGGTAGAGGAGGAGATACAGCGCCAGGATTCTCTTTTCTAACAGTTTTTATAGAGCACGGTGTCCTCTTCATCAAATACTGCTCTATTCTGCTGCAGGCCTTAACAATCGAGGCTGATGAAGACTTTCTCTCCGCAATATATGATCTCACACAGATCAAAGGCGCCTCATGGGAAGAGAACGTAGAAGAGTAAGCTGACGACACCATTCAAATTTGGGTCGTGCTTCATCTGTTCCCAAGCATCTTGATACAGCATCCAGAGACGATTCCCGACCCGCAGCCCACTCCTCCCGGAAGAGATGTTTACTTTGAAGTGCTCCAGTTACATCCTATCCAGCTAACCCTATCTTTCATGCGAACTGAAAGGGTCAGTAGTGAGGAAAAGTAAGTCGTACCTGGTGGATGCTGCTGTCCAGTCTTTTCATGTTGATGCAGGTTGAGCATTCGGAATCCCTTGGCAGTGGTGGTCAACGCGCTTACAATGACACTGGGGAATGTCAATGATGCACCTCTTGAGCTGAACGCCCTTGCCATCACAGATATGCGACTGACAATACCTGAGTTGCAAAGTCGTATCACATATCATTACCGTCAAGATGTCCTGCGGCAACTGTATCGCATTCTCGGTTCCGCCGATTTCATCGGGAATCCGGTGGGCCTGTTCACGAATGTGAGCTCTGGGGTTGCAGACATCTTCTATGCGCCATACCACGGCGTTGTCATGCATGGGAACAAGGAATTAGGTATCGGAATAGCAAAGGTATTGGCTGTTCGCCTGGTTTACGACCAGTCCCTGACCTAGAGTACCACAGGGCGCTGCCAGTTTTGTAAAGAAGACAGTGTTTGGTCTTTCAGATAGTGTCACCAAGTTTACAAGTAGTCTGGGCAAAGGTGAGACAACTTCCCTACGTTCGAGTAACTCTTCTGACTTGAACCAGGCTTGTCAGCCGCGACATTTGACGAAGAATACCAGGCGCAACGTAGGCTATCCCAGCGCCGCAATCGACCTCGTCATGCAATGTAAGAAACAGCCTTTCCGTTTGTATTGTTCTGTATTCACGTCCCTAGTTATGGTGTAACCGCAGGAAGTGAAGCGCTCGCCACTAGCGTTGTCAGTGCAATGGAAGGCATTGTGGTATGCATAGTGGATAGGCTCCACTGGAGAGGTTACTCACGAAGTACTAGACGAAGCCCATCCAGGGAGCAGAGACAGAGGGCGCTATCGGATTTTTCAAAGGCATAGGCAAAGGCTTGGTTGGGTACGCTTGCACGCTATTTACGATGGCGTCACCTAACACGACGACAGCGCTCTGACTAAACCTGCGGTCGGGGTATTCGATCTCGCGTCCAACGTGTCCGAAGGTAGCCAGGTCCCTCTGTTTCAGTCTTTCGTGATTGTTGATGCCGTGCCAGGGATAAGGAACACCACGACCGTCTTCGATAAACCAGAAAGAGACCGCGTCAGACCGGTGAGTGGCCATAAACCAATCTATTGTCTTCGCAGAGTCTTATCTGGTCATCTCAGCCAAGGCACGTCCCTCCAGATGGCGTATTGGTGGTACGTCTAACGATATGGTTACGCTGGCTTGTACGCTGACTACATGATGGTGATGCCAGCCATTTTCGAGTCGTGAGGCACTTGGTCAGTATTGGATGAGAGACCTGGAGCAAGGTGCTTACAGGAATGAATGTTATGTCGCTCACATTGGTGAGTGTTCAACCGCGCATACATCGTAGGCATTGAATATCTGGAACAGATCATGCAGGCGGCGACAACGTCGTCTTATTGACCTCTGCGAGGGTGCTCTCGTTCTGGTCCAAGAAGCTGCGCTTGGAGTGGAACCTGCCTCTGACCATGGTACAGGGTGTCACAACCGAGGACAATGGGATTCGCTTCTCTCACAAATCGGGCAAGGACCACGACAAATTTGTACTCATACCTGACAAGAACGCACAAGTGTGGTTTTTCGGACAGATTGCAGCAGTAGTCAAAGCATTCAATAATAGGCGCAGAATGGACTAGCAGGAAACTGATAGATTGGGTTTGACGAGTGCCGTACCATGTAGCATTCCTCTACTACGCTGAAGTGAAGTGTAATATATGCATTGAAGTTGAACAGTGTGATGTATGTGAACAAATACGAATGAAATAGGTGTAGCGAAAGGAGTGGGAGGAAGAAAGGATTGGAGGGTTAGTGCATTCCAGTGATGATGATAAGGATATATAGTGTGAAAGGTGGGGGGTATATTCCTGATGGGCATACTAATGAGTTCCCTGACGCGAACGCGTCGCGAAGCTGCGTCCACCTGGTGCAGCAGTAATGTCAGACAGAGCAGGGCTGGCATGCGGTACCGCGGTTGCCGTACTAGAAAGCCGTGCCCTGATAGGCAAGTCGGTATATTCTGTCACGTGTCTTTTCTCCCTGTTATAATCCTGGTCTGTAGATGTTCCAGAGTCGTCAGAGTCATGTTGCAACAACGCCTTCTTGCCCTCGAAGCTTCCACAACTGTCGCGCGGGCTCGCAGAGCAGGCACTCTGAAAGTCGGTATCAGACTCGTCGGTTGTAGTGGTCATAGTTGGAGTCAAAGCAGGGGTTGTTGGTGCAGTGGTGGGTGCCTCGGGAGAAATTGCTGTCAACGAAGCTGCGGACGAAACTTTCCGAAGTGATGGTCGCACCATCGCCTGAGATGTCTCCGCGGTGGGCGTCGGGATCTCAGTACCGTCCGTCTCTGATTCGACTTGTCCGAAGGACTTGTCCTCCCGTGATGGAGATGGAGCGTTGCTTGGAGCAGAAGAACGTCGTGGCGTGTCGGCGGAGTAGTGCGTGATAGTACCGCTGCCAGTCCGGTTTGTGGATGCGGTGTCACTACGTTCTCTGCGCTTCGCCTTGATAGGTGGGTTGTTAACAAGCTTTGTACCTCGTGGTAGGCGTGGTCGGACAAGCACAGCGGCATCCGAACTCTCGTCGGCACGCTCATCAGTGGCGTAGTCGGAGTTGGTGCTCTTGTGCCCTGCAGATCTCTTCTTCCTGTCTTGGATGTTCTCCGACGCCAGTGCCGTTTCCAACTGCCGAGCAAATCAGCAAATGACAGGTCACCAGCGATATATAAACTGACCTTTTGCTGAATCTGCAAGACCTTCTGGGCTATCTTGTCGCTGCGCTCACTGATTCCTTCATCGACAGCCATCATGCCATCTTGCACAACTTCACTCTGTGTCGCTGAGAATCTCTTCTTCTTTACCGGCGACGCAGGTGTCTCTTCTTCCTCTGCGATCGTGTCTGTCTCCCGCTCGGGTTTGCTGACAACCAAAGTATCATCCGTTCCGCGTTCATACGCCTCTGCAAGGGTTGACTCCGTGCCGAAGCTGCGCAGCCGAGATCCATTGTTTTCGTGAGACCCGCTCTTCGTGGCGTCGCTTGCCCGCCTTGAGCGTGTTCCACTGGCTGACCTTGCTGAGGTGGACATGCGTGAACCAGGGCGGGATGAGAGCTCTCCACCATAGTCGGACTCATCGACGTCGACAGCCATGGAAGCGAGTGCGCGTTCGATCTGTGCTTCCACTTCGGCGACCATTTCTGCACGCTCCTGTTCCATACGCTCCATTGTCTGCCGCATCCGTTCCAGCTCGAAGAGTGCATCCTTATGCGCTCGTTCGGTATCGACCAGTCCTGGAAAGCCGCTCCCTATTAATGGTCTCTCGACAAGCCGACGGTATTTACTCACGGGTCTGTAGTTTGGCCTTCTCCGCAGCCGTCAAGGTGACAAGGCCACTCAACCTTTTGGTCTCCCTCTGTTCTTTGCCAATCTTGCCCCTCAACTGATCTGCCTCCACACTGAGTTTCTCGGCGTACTGTTCGAATGTTACGAATTTGTCTCTCCACAAGTCCGCCTCGGTCATAAGGAAGTTGAGACGACGAGAGAGTCGACCAATCTTGGTCTCAAGATCATCTCGTGCATCGACAAAAGCAGTGGCACGTTTACGAATCGAGAGTTGGATATGTTGTTCCGCAACAGTCAATTTGGGCAGACGACGAATGGTACCGAATGAGGAGAGACGCTTAAAAAGGGAAGGTTTCCTGAACTATGAGCAAGTTAGCACAGCGCCCGGACGCGTTCCTCGTGAAATAACTCACCTTGTCCTCGAGTACGGCATCAAACGCCTGAATAATACGTGTAGAGTGCCACCATTCGGGTGGTTTGATAGTATCGGCGACAGCAGCCATTTCTCCAGCTCTCTTTGCCTGCACTTTGCACACTGGGCGGAAGCGGCCGGCTGGGAAGGCTTCTTTGAACTCGCTATCATCGGTGCCATCAGACGCCGAAGGGAAAGACTTCCAAAAAGGACATACGAGGGTATACTGTGGTCTGGGTGATAGTGAGGTTCAAAGGCGGAAAGCAGTCGTTGTCTATACTTGTCTCGCTGCTGCTTGACGGAGACGATGCCGGGAGGTGGCGAGGGGCAACTCAAGTAATTGATGTCCCTATGCAGGGTAAGTCAATGGCGTGAGACATGTCTCACAACAGTGCGACTTACAAGTCGATGACACAAACTTCGGGGGAAGGCCGCACGCTATACCTCGCTTCGGTCGCTAGACCTAGAATCCAAGGGCCAGGATCGTCGATATAGATCTTGGCATCACGTGCATGAACTGCAGGCAGGGCGATGCCATTCCACCCACGCAATTCGACCAGATATTTGACGGTAGATACAGCAATCTGCAACGGATACCAGTCAGGGTCATGAGTAGGGAACGAGGGTGTCACTTACGCCAAGCATCGCAGGGTATCGAGAAAAGAACAAGACGCGTCCCGTCGGAGCCAACGCAATCTTGATAACAAGAGGTCAGGGTGGACTGAAATGTTGAAAAAAAAATGGAGTACGCACCTCACAGGCCGTCAACACGTTGTCGATGTTCAGACACTTGAATAGCGGCCACATGGTGAAGTTGATATCGACCAACCCCCTGCCAAAATCGAGGCCGCCAGGGAACCTTGCAACGACCTCGAGGTTAGTGTCCTCGCTAGTGCTGCTTCCGGATGCACCGCCAGGTGAGCGTCCAGCGAGAGGGGCGAGAGAAGCATCGAGTTTGATGAGTTCGCCGGCACGTGGGGCAGGATGCGCAAGGATTTTCGAGATTTGCAAGGTATGAGACTGAACATCCTTGGAGAAGCGGGCCCAGGAGAGAGTAAGATAGTCTCGCATGAGGTCATAGATGGGGTGGCGAGATACGAGGGCTGTGTGGAACCGAGATGAGGTACGCGTCGATGATACACGAAGAAAACACTCACACAATGCGTATGGGAGCCAAAATACGGTGTCGCCTGGGAGGAAAAGGGTGCTCTCGCCGGGGCCATGGCCACCGACGGTACTGGCGACGTCAAAGTCGCTCTCGCTTATAGCGCCGGCGTCGGTTTCAGCACCCTCGCCGTCAGTTTCGCCATCTGTTCCGGGCCAAGGGCCGCGCTGGCCGCGTTTCCCAACGCGGCGGGTGGACTCGCCGGGAGAGTTGCCTGCAGAACTATGACCGACGGAGGAGCGGAGGATCTTGAGGCGGGAAGCGACGAGAGACTGAGCGCTTTCCTTTCTGGCGCGACCTGCTTCGAGCGTTCTGCGGATGGCACCACTCCTCTCTGCATCGGCGTGACTCCACACGGTGAGACACACGCCATGGTAGGTGATGGTTCCGCTTCCACCGACGGCTGCGGCTGCCTGCTTCTCGTACATGGGAGAGGATGAGGCAGGAGGGGGGGCGAGTAGGGAGGGGGGGCCGAGATAGGCGGAGGAAGGACGGGCGTTGGCAAAAGGATCGTCTGTATAGGGATAGGTAAAGGTGGGTGCGGCGGAAGAGCGATCTGCCGTGAGGACGGAGCCTCTGAGAAAGCCGATGTCGGAGGGGGCGGGGGCGAGGGGGGTGGAGGGGGGGGGGAGGGTGAAGGTGAAGGTATGTATGGTGCTGGCGGGCTGAAGGGTAGAGGCGATGATCTCGACCTCGCGGGTGAAGGAAAGCTAGGGGAGGGTAGTTAGAGGGGGAAGAGGGATGAGAGGGAGAGTAGAACCTTGAGAGCCTTGGAGAGCATCTTTCCGACCTCTGCCTTGGAGAGAGCACCCGCGCCCTTGAGGACCTCGGTGGGCTCGCCCTTTGCGTTCTTTTTCTTCCTTTTTCCGCCGCCAGCGCCTGGGGATACGGTGCTGCCGAGGACCTCCGGCCTCCACCAGCGGGCGACGGCGCCCTCTGAATGGTGGAGGCCGAGGACGGCGTCTGGGTCGGCGAGGGTCCAGGTGTGGGGGCTCTTTGGGAGACCGGAGACGAGGTAGAGAGAGGTGAGGGGGAGGGTGGGGATGTGCTGGGTGGGGGTGTTTGGGACGGAGCGGGTTGAGAGGATGGAAGTCCTGTTTGAAGCGGGGATGGGCTCCATGGACTTTCTGTGTGAAACGCCGAGGATGCGGGATGCCTTGTGAGAGGGTCTCTGCTGGTCGGTCTTGTCCGGCGGAGATACGGTGATGTAGTCGAGTTCGTCGGCGAGAGCGGAGTCACTGATCGAGGACGAGGACAAGGTCTGATCCGTGATCCCCATTCCTACATATATAAAGAGAAACAAGAAACGAGGGAAAAAAAAAAAGAGAGAACAGTTGGTGCCTGGTTACTCTACCGACAAAATTTGTCGCCCAGTCCACGTCTCTCCGCCCTCCGCTACGGCATATCCCCTGACGTGACCCGGCTCGACACACACAAACCGCTCCCTGCCCGCCCATCTCGTCAGCGCGCTCATCACACAACGGCATACGGACGCACCATCCACCCTCCTCCATGTCCCCGATCTTCCTCCCCCCCTCCTCCTGCGGGTTCCACACCACAACGTCCTTCAGTCCCGCTGTCACGATCCCAACTTCTTCGGCAGGCCACCTCGCCTGGTACGTCCCCGGCGCGTCTTCGTACACAGAGTCCGTGAACGCACGCACGTCCACCCCCGCCCGCGTCTCCGCCTTCGCCGTGTTCCGCCCCTCCTCGCTCGCCTCCGTCTTGTCGTAGTACCTGTAGTTCTGCAGTGGATACACCAGCACTTGGTTCGCCGGCGCGCGAATGTAGTTGTGGAACAGCGCCTGGAACTCTAGCTTGTCCGTCGTAGATGTATTCGTCACACGCAGTTCCGTGCTCAATGCATGCTCTCCCAGCGTCACCTCATACTCGAGGTGGAACACCCGATCATATACAGCCTGGATGCTTGCCGTAGGGTCCAACGCTGCGCCACGTTGCTCAGCAATACGTCCGACATCTCGACGTAGATAGACGGCTCACTCAGACGCACTGTTACTCCCGTCTCGTCCTCCCTGACGACCCCGTCAAACGTCCACACCTGGTTTCTCGCGAAACCGTGTTGGCTCAGCCGCACATGCTCGGCGTGGCTAGGGGCTCCAAAGCATGGAAACACGATCGGAATACCCCCTCGCACCGGCTTTGACCCATCCAGCGCCGCTTTGGAGGACACGAACAGCCTCTCCACTACACCCGGCTTCGACGCCGTACCCGTCTTCCACGATACCACTGTCGCACCATAGTGGAGTATCTCGGCCGATGAGCCCTAGATATCGATCCAAATCAGATACAGTCATAAATGTCACTAGTACACACGACGTGCGTTGCGATGTGTGAGGATGAGTCGACGATCAGCTTGCTGAACTGGCATCGTTGCTGCTCAAGTTGCGGGTGGCTGAGGGTTTCTCGTGTGGCGTATCCAAAACAAGACCTCACTCTCTCTACCTCTACTCACCACCTCAACATGATGGACTCGTCTTTCAACCTAGAAGACGTTAGACTTTTCTTGTGTCCCTAACCCCCAATGCACTCATCGTCCTCTTTTTCTTCCAGATCGCCCCGATTGCAGTCTTAATGGACGAGCTTCGCTCGGAAGACGTCCAACTCAGACTCAACGCCATCCACAGCATACCTACGATTGCTCTCGCCCTGGGGCCAGATCGCGCCCGCGACGAGCTCGTCCCCTTCCTCCAGGACTCTGTCGACGACGAAGACGAGGTATTGCTCGCCTTGGCAGAGGAGCTCGGTCGAAATTTCGAGGAATACATCGGTGGGGCCCAGTACGCTCACGTTTTGCTTGGCCCTTTGGAAAACCTCTGCGCCGTAGAAGAGACGTTGGTTAGAGACAAGGTATGTCTCAACCCCATCAATGCCCCCTTCTCTCATCCTCTTCTCTAAAGGCCGCAGAATCCATCGCCAAAATCGCTGCCGTTCTGTCGACAGCACAGGTAGAAGAATACTACATCCCCCTCTTAAAACGCTTGTCGCAGGGCGAATGGTTCACTTCACGGACTTCGTCCGCCGCACTCTATTCCCCCGTCTACCCCAAAGTATCGCCTGCCATCCAAGACGAGCTGAGAAAGGCGTTCGCCGCTCTCGGGTCCGATGACACGCCCATGGTTCGGCGCGCCGTCGCGCGGTGGCTTGGCGTGCGTGCTTCTCCTTCGAGACCCATACCATCTACTCACAACCCTATCAACACAGTCCTTGCTCAAGAACCTTTCCAAACAACATGTGCTCTCCGATGGTCTGCCAGTTTACCGTAGACTCCAGTCCGATGACCAAGATTCCGTGCGCCTATTGACTGTCGAGGATCTGATCGCCATCGCTCAGCAGCTGACGCCATCCGAGGTCAAAGAACAACTTTTGAAACAAATAAGACATAGCATTGCCGACAAGAGCTGGAGAGTACGGTACATGGCCGCTACGCACTTCAACGAGGTATGTCACAACGAGATTGCTCTCGTGACCGTAACGATAAGCCATTTCTCTTAGCTTGCCGAGGCAGTTGGCGCAGAGTTGGTCAGGGAGGAACTCATCGGCCAGTATGTTCAGCTCTTGAAAGACAACGAAGCAGAAGTGCGGACCGCCGCTGCTGGTCAGATCCCGGGTACCTGGCGCTTCATATTTTCATGCATGTCATCAATGTTGATCTTATTCGGTTCCCAGGGTTCTCTAAACTTATCGAGAGAGAGGTCATCTTGGCACGCATCGTACCCTGCGTCCGTGATTTGTCGCATGATACATCCCAACATGTCAGAGCTGCTCTCGCAAACCAGATTAGTGGATTGGCTCCACTGCTCGGTCGTGAAGCAACGGTCGAACATTTGCTCCCTTTGTTCCTTCATCTGTTGAAGGACGAATTCCCCGAAGTTCGTTTGAACGTCATCAGCAAACTCGAAACGGTCAACGGCGGTATGAAGAGTTGGACCTGCACGTTACAACCTGATTTACATTCTTCATAGTTATTGACATCGAGCTCTTGTCCGATAGCCTTCTGCCTGCCATCATTGAACTGGCGGAAGACAAATCATGGCGTGTTCGACAGGCGATCATCGAGTACATTCCTCTTCTTGCAACGCAGTTGGGGAAACCGTTTTTCGACGAGCAGCTTGGGAACTTGTGCATGTCCTGGTTGGGCGACACCGTATTCAGCATACGCGAAGCCGCTACCGTAAACCTCAAGAAACTTACCGAAGTTTTTGGTGTCGAGTGGGCCAAGGTCGCCATTGTTCCCAAGGTCGTGGGCATGGGTCAACATCCCAACTACCTGTATAGGATGACCACTGTGCAAGCTATCACGGTTTGTTCATGTCGTGGCCGCTTGGTTCCCAAAGCCCACTGACACCACCTTAGACTATTTCACCCTCTTTGACTCTGCCTATTATCCAAACGGAAATCATCACTCCTCTACTACAACTCGCTATTGACCCCATCCCCAACATACGATTCAATGTCGCCAAGGCTTTGGAGGTTTTGGGGACTTCGTTTGGGCACAGCCCTGAGGGCGAGGAGTTTGTGAGGCAGAAAATTTTCCCTGTTCTGGAGCAACAGAAGAATGATGGAGACGCTGATGTTCGGTACTTCTCTACACGTGCACTGCAAAAGGCGTTGTCAGTGCTAGAAAAGTCTGGTAGGCATGCCCCTCCTTCCAGAATAGACCATACTCACATTGCCACTCAGGATGATGCGGAAACATTTAGTGAAATAAGCTTAATACCCAACTACTCGTCCTATTCGCTTCATGGACAATCAGACAAAGAGTAAAGAGTACTGTACCTCCACTGCAATCTGACGAATTTCAATCGTGTGGTCACTGACCGTCTATCCGTATTGACGTGTGCCTCCCACACGCGATGGACCTGTGCAGATGCTTGCGCTCCGTGGTGTATATTTAGTGCCATAAGCGACTACCTTGATTGGAAGCACAATAACGAAACCAAAAGTACTCTTTATCCCAAGGAACCCGCACATCACCATATAGAGCACAAAATGTTCACTCACAAAAGAACGGTCTGTCTGTCCTTTCCCTTCCACTTTCTTTCCGATCCTGTTCACGGACTGCGCTCTTCTCAATGTCCAAGACACGGATGTTCTTTTGCTATACGTTACTGGTCATCTGGGCGTCTCTTTCATTTCCGCCTGTGAATGGGTCATTCAAAGCGAGCAATGCTGGAAATTGCTCTGGAAATGAATTCTGGTACGAACCGATTCGCGATTGCGTACCTCTTGGCAAACGGACATTCGAGAACGTCCCTCCGTAAGATGCCTGTGTGTTGATAATGGGCGCTGATTGATGTCGCCCTAGCCACGGAACAGCATGCCCCTCGGAAGCGAACTGGTATTGGTCAAGCCGTGCGCATGTTTACTCGTGGAACCGTCTGTCGTGCTGACCCTACGCACAGAGCTGTCTGTCTGTCTGCCTACAAGTCCAGTGCCGGATGTCCTATCCCCCGGTTCGGTGTCGTGTCCCAGCCATTACGTTTGGGATGCGATGTTGAGTAGGTGTCTTCACGTGGGACGTGGTGACGAACATCTAGCCCCCTGTAGCACCACGGAGTTTTGGTACGCATAAATTGACGAACCAGACCGCAGTACTCAAGCAGGGCAGGTTTTCCGAAAGAGCGACTTGCCTCCCCCGCCGGGGCGTCAGCCATCCGACTATGACACGCTGCCCACCAGGGTGGTACTGGAGCGCCCAACTCATGAGCTGTGCGCCTGCGAATCCAGAGGCACTGTCGTCCTTGACATGTGCGGGTAATTTTGTCTGGTCGCCAACATCGTTGATCTGTCAAAGAGCTGCATCGTCATCACGACGCAGTACGCCATCACGGCGCCCTTCGTCATCTCTATCCCCAGGACAACGTTCACGCCACCACAGGCTCAAGTCACGAACCCCGAGCCTGTGTCCAGCGGAACGTGACGCATGTCCCATCTTGAGCGCCGGGGATCTGAGCGACTACGAATGTATTGATCCAAGGTACGACCTTCAACATTGCGGCGGTTGCTCGGTGGACGGTCGAGGAGAAGATTGTACGACAATCAAAAGGGCATGGAATGTCGAGTGCATCCGGGCGCGCTGCTCTGGTCCGTACATCCATCACAGTCCGTGATACAGCCTAAGAACCATCTACTAGTGTTGACGTGTACGGCTGGATATGTTCCAAGCATCGATCAAAGTGCTTGTGTCAAATTGTAATCTTTCTGATGGTTCTACTCTACAAGTTCGACATCTTGAACATTTCATAAGTACTGAAATGCTGGCAGCACACCTTCTTATGCCTCCCACCTGCTGTGCTTTAAACTAATCTTGGCAGTGTTATCAACACGCCTATAAGCCATCATGTTGCACCAAGCTCATTACATTTACCTTACATAGTCTGATCCATGTTGCCTCGCGAGACCATATAGAACATGTAACCCCATCAGCCGGATGATGATCGGGAGACGTTACTCTTCATCTACCCACTGGTCTGCGAGAGATCCGAGCTTTGGGAGATGATAGCGCGAGAGAGTGCCTCTAGAAGCACCCAAGAATGCGTGGGTTCTGGATCGTTTCGAAGAAAGAAAGCTGTTAGGGAGACTCCCATGTGCATGGCTTGTGAACCTTACGCCATTGAAAGCCCAGATACACAAAGGAAGAGAGCGAGAGAGGAAGAGATCCACAATGGGAATCGTAGCACCGTGGCAAAGATGTACGCGGCAAGTAGAGGTGTCATCAAAAGCGCCGCCTGGTATGCTGCTTGCGGTCACATCCAAAACAAATCTGACGAGTATCAACGGACTGACCATGAAAACGGACGTAGTCGTTGTGTGTTTCCGAGACAAGTAGGGCGAGAGCTGGAGAAATGTAAGCATGAGTGGAGAGGAAGGACTGTCGAACCTGATATTGGGCCTAATAGATAGGCGAACGCAGCCAGAACGTCAACGCGCAGACCGTAAGTCGTTTCCCATTCGTCGTGTTGGTCACGTTCTATATCTGGATCGGCAACAGCAGAGATCATGGTGGACAATGGCAAGCCACCAGATTGGTAAGACGCTGTGTTCTGCGCAAACCAGATTCTCGAACGGGAGGAGAGACGAGAGGGATCGTCTGGAGGTGGTGTCTGTGTACACAATGAGAAACGGACGCGGGATGGAGATGCGAACATACATAGGGGGCAAAGTTGAAGGCCATCTTGCTCAGGGGGACATTCGGACTTAGATCGAAGTCACTGGTTGGAGGTGGCTATGCGCGGGAAACGCCGGACGGACTCTGATTCTGCTACACGCTGGCCCTCGCGCACAACACCGCTCAAGACATCGGGCAAGAAAACGGCATTATCGCTGATCGAGCGTCCCAATCATGGTCAGTATCCGTCCTTGTACACCTCAGAATCATTAAGCCAAGTTTCACGCCGAATCTCGCCTGGCGAGCTTTGGATGGCCTTGCGGTATTACGGATGTACGGTCTTCTGACATGTCTTCCAGGCTGATAACTCGGCACCCGTCACTCTTCGCACACGCAAATTCATCACCAACCGCCTTCTCTCTCGCCGCCAATTCGTTCTCGATGTCCTCCATCCATCCCGCCCCAATGTTTCCAAAGCTGACCTCCAAGAAAAGCTTGCCACCTTGTACAAATCCGACAAGAACCGTGTAGTCCTCTTCGGCTTCCGAACGCATTTCGGTGGTGGAAAGAGCACTGGATTCGCCCTCATCTACGATGACGAGGTTTCACAAAAGAAGTTTGAGCCCAAGTACCGCTTGATCAGGGTTGGTTCATCGTCCGGGTGTCGCCTACCGTCCTCATCTCGCGTTCCTAGAGCGGCATTGAGCCCAAGGTCGAAAGGCCTTCTCGCAAACTACGGCATGAAAGGAAAAACCGCGCGAAAAAGGTTGGTTATTCATACCCTGTTTGTGCTCGTGCGCTCACGCCATTTGCCAGGTCCGGGGAACCAAGAAGACCAAGGCTGCAGAGCCTCCAAAGAAGGGAAAGTAGCGGTTGCACGTCGACGCTGGACTCTCCACTTCCTTGCCCGCTTAATCACTCATCGTCCATTAGCATATGTAGCAACCGTGGCGAAGTTGTATATATGGCGTATGTCATTGTATCCTCTGCACTCATGGATCATGTGCACATGCAAACTGCCTGGAGTCCTCTTCATTAGTGTGTTAAGTCTAAGTGTATTACAATATCTGTTGGATATGAGGGGTATCATGTGGGAATGGTGCCATGAGGTCGTTCACGTCAAGTGATAACAGCCTAAAAGCCCAATTTCTTGTGTATGATGTCAGGATCTTCTTGGTATTCCTCTGCCGAGACCCACATCTGTGAAAAGAACGTGAATCCTGTAATCAGCATGATTACGAAAACGCTAGACCTTCTTGAAAGTCCCCAATCCCGCAAGTATAGAACCACCTATCCAAGTGGAATACTTCCGCTCCGGGGGCGCGTAGATTTTAATCTTGACATCCTTTAGAGCCAACTTCTTGACCTCATTGAGGAGCCGATCACCAAAGCCTACAACAGATAAGACAGTGAGGCCACACCCAGGTCAGCGACCATCGATAGCGCACCTTTACATAATGTGCTACCTCCACTTAGGACGATGTTCGAAAACAGACTCTTGCGCAGATCCAAATCGACTCTATTGATGGAATCCACTACAACTTGATGGACACCGGCGTATTCTTGGCCGATGAGCTCAGGGTTGAACAGGATTTCTGGGGCTCGAAATCGTTCAGAGCCGAGCTAGGGTATCTTCAGGCTGAAGTCATCCAATACTGTACCCGAGCTCACCTGAACTACATTTCCATCAGGTAACCGGAATTCTTCTAGGTGCCCGATAGTGTCCTTCTCTTCTTTAGAAGGGTTCAATGCTATGTAACAACACTTTTCTTTGATTATCCGCACGACTTCCCGTTCGGCCGTCGTGTGTAGATGGCGGCCGGACTTTCTCAGAAGTAACTGTAGGTGGTCGGTTACGTCTCTGGGAAGCTGGTTCACACTCGTGGCTGTACGATAAAGCTGAGTTACGCGTACCTTCCCGCAACATCCACTCTACGAATTGCGTGAGGCATCGAAAAGCCCTCGAATACAGGTACGGCGTGAGTGACACCATCGCCAGAGTCGAGTACGATCCCTGTTGTTCGCCCAGAGGAATAGCTTCATCCTCTTACAATCAGTGGCAAGCGAATGCTTTGAGTGAGGCACCTACAGCGATAAAACGGCCTGGACTGAAAGGAACAGTGCAGGTACGTTGAATGTATCAAAGAAGATCTGTGCAGCGACGTCGCGATTGCTGCGAGGATTCAGCGGGGCTTCGGTCAAAAGAACTGGATGCTGTGGGGCAAGTGTTTGAGATGAAGAACGCGTTGCACCAGAACACGCCTCACCTCTTCACTGAGAGTACCCAATTCTTCTGCGTATATCCAACTCCATATACGTTCCATATCATCCCAGTCGGTAACGATCCCATGCTCCATGGGGTACTTGATTTTTAAAAGGCCACGAAATTCTTGCGCTCGGCGACCGATGAAGACGTCTCCTTCAAGAGCACCTGCCATGACACGGACATGCTTTGGTCGCCCAACACTGCAGAGCGTGAATTGTGGTGATGTTGCATCCAAAACGCGGTGGATACATACAAGGATGGAAAAAAGCATTTTGGATGATCTTGACCGGCGAAGCCTGCCTTGATAGTGCCTGAGCCCTGAAAGGAGCGAGGTGAACACCCGGACGCGATGGTGAGCGAGTGGAGCAAACATTGTCGATCACGACCGGCTGGTTAGTCAGGACGTCTTCGTACTCGGCCATCTCTTGAGGACGAGGACCTGTTGTTACCGAGAGAATGATGTCGCAAACGCGCTGGCCAAGTAGTGTGATGTCCGTGATAATCAACAAAATCGGTCTTTAGCCACAACGTCCATTCCAATTATGCTACGACCGCGTACTGGTTATACCATCGTCATCTTGCTGCTCTCCCTCTTCATATCACACATCGTGCGTACTCAAAGCCGTGTCTCTGCGGACTGCTCGAGCTTCATCACAGATACCAGTCCGAGGCAACATAACTAAATGGGAGGTTACCAATTTTTGCAAGTGTAAGTCTCATTATTTTTCGTCTTTCGTCTGACAGTCGAACAGGAAGCCCGCAGGCATCTGCTTCCAGTCGAATTATTCCATTTTGCAAATGGATGCTCCAGCCAACCCGTCCAAACCTTGTCTCTCCTGTACCAAACAATGGTGTCTGGATCAGCAGCTCACCATTTGTGACGGGGCTTCTCTCGGTGACACGGATCCTGACACGGCGACAGGGAAGGAAGGTGATGTCGAAGCGAGATGTTTCCGTCAGCCTCGATGTTTTGGCGTTTGTGACGATTGCTCATAATCTGACTTAGAGCGCGATTCGCCCAGGGACCAACTAGTTGTCACACTGTTTCTTTTGACCGTTTTTGGCCTGCTACTGAGTGCCGGGATCAAGAACCGCATGCTGAAAGCAGGGATGGACCCCAATATATCGTGGCTAGCGGGCAGGCGGTGGTGGGAGGTGTGCCAATCTCCTTGTTGAGTCATATTAATCGCTCAGCCCTTTCTAGGAGTGGATGCCTCATCGCCACTTGGAAGAGTACCACCTCCGCGAACCCAATCCTCGCCGTCTGGATGATAGAGGGGAGTACAGAGAGGTTGCCGAACGCTTGCCCACGTAGATATCATCCCGACTGTACTGTACTTGATGCCGACGAACGATCCGATTGCCTAGGAGGTTTCCAGCTCAAGGTCGGAATTAAAATGCGGGCTCCTGCTTATCTGAGCGCAGCGAGGAATAAACGAGGTACGCAGCAAAGGCGCATGACCGAACGTGAGAGTTGGCAGGTACTGGTCCGGCCCCAATTCCGTGCAACGACGTTGCTCCATGGGTTCGCTCTGTTCGAGACCCGATACTCACTCGGGCAGTCACCAAGTACTTGGTGGAGGTGCTCCATCATCCTCAAACGCGCGAAACTATCAAAGTACCCGTGCCGCAGCTGCAGAGGCCGCTGAAAGGAGGTTGAAATCGGTAAGCACAGCGATGCGGTCCGCCCTTCTGGAGAGGATTCACTAGGTCATTCTCTCGACGTTAGGCACAAGCACGCGGAACTCATGCGTCGAATCCGAAGCGGGGTCGTCTCGCGAGCCAGCTTGAAGCATCGAAGTCGGCCAAACCTGTGCCTGCATCGAGGCAAGAAGGGCCGCTTGTGGTGAGTGGGAACCTGAATTGGCTACTTCCCTGCCTCTTTTCATCGATTTCCTCGCAGTGGGACTGAGAATTGAATGAAATATTCGTCGATGAGCCCCGGCTGTGAGTCTGGCATATGCCTAAATGTGTTAGAGCGCCTTTCATCCCTGACCATCAGGCTTTCTCGTGCTTCATGGAATATGATCGCCGCGGTCACCTTTCAATTTTTGTCGGAACCGTCACCATCAGCAAGCACGAATCCATGTAGGATTCATTGACAATGATTCGCCCCTCGGGGTTATCTATCTGTGCATCTTCTTTTCAGTCGAGCGGACCGCCGCTGAACCCACGAGGCTCTGACACGTTTATTGAATGTTAACTTGGACATCGAATACAAATGTTGATTGTTCCCATGATCGAGATCAGTGGATATCTCTTCGAAAAAAAGTGATCTTTGGAGGGAATCAGGGTTGCGTAGACAATTCCGAGGTCACGTGGCTTGGTCCGTCCAGTCCCTCTACAACGAGATACGCACATCGGACGGTGATGGTATCGGATAGCACCCACTCACGCACCGCGGATGGCCTACGTTGGAAGAGAGTCCTATGGGAGAGGTGTCCATACCCTGACAACTTCATTCCACCAGATTCATTCCTTTCCGCATTGCGGCGCAACCGTCGGTGAACTTGCTACGAGTCACAAAGCTGACCGCTGACCACGTATTCCAGCCAATTTCACGCCATACAGTTATTGGCCGCTGGTTTTCATGTGCTGTGCAATCACACAGCATCTTGGAACAGTCTTCGTCTTCCTTGCGATGTTCGTGAGACTCAAGGAACGCTCAATCGACGCTCGCGTGCTGCTGTGGATATCCGTGGCTTGCTCTGTGCTCGGATATGGCACATGGGAAATCCTCCATGGTTCTAGTCCTCGCTATATGCTGCCAAACCGTTTGTCGCGCGACACTCATTCCAGGCTTTCGCTGAGGCCATCTTTCCTAGGCTCAAAGGCGTTCAAGTCATCATTATTAGTCCTCCTTGCCCTCATGGGTCTCGCTCCCGTCTTGAGAACTTTGACGGCTGCAACTTCGTCGGACTCTATATGGGCATTGTCCGCGTGCCTCTTCCTTGTCAATGCTGTCCTGGCCGATTATAGCTGCACGAGGCCCGGATCATCTACTCAGGAAAGGTTTGCAGTGAGCTATTTTGTGATTTCGGTCAAATCCTCACAGCCAACAGGTTGACGTCCGTCTTATCCATGAACGCGGCGATATCATCATCTGTCGTTCTTGCCTCACGTTTGCCTGACGACCTGTCAGTATTCTCACTTGTTCTCTTTGCTGTGCAACTGTTTGCCCTGTTTCCGTTATTGCGTCACTGTTTTTGGGTAAAAGTTCCTCTTCTCTTGTCACAGTGACGCGCTGGAAACGTTGGTTGCATTCACAGGGCTTCTCAACAGCATTGCAAGCTTCGGTGACATTATCAGTCGCTGCAGTGTCACTCGTCCTCGTCGCACCTTTGTCGACGCCTATAGCCACAATGATGTCAGGCATCTATATCGCAATAACGTTTATCGCCCCAGGAGTGCTCGTTTGGGCGCAAAAATACAAAAAGCATGTCATTTCAATTATCCCACGTTGTCTACCACTGACATTCATGCTGCTCCAGTGAAATCAGAGGGCCGTGGGATGTCGCCACTCCGAGACTTAACTGGATTTAGCAATAATGTGGGCGTGGCCAGTGCACCGATGGGAACAGGATCGTCACCGCCTTCCATCAATGGTACCCTCTGTATCAATGTCACGCTCTGGGTGGCAAATTTCCGCCCTAGCACTTGTCCGCGGCCATGGGTGCGATCCTTGGGTGTTACCCAGCCTGCGGTGTATTTCCGACGAGTGAAGGTCACAGACATCCCGCGTTCCACGAGCAAGTTCACGGTGAATGTGTCGTGCATTAAAGGTATCATATTACATGCAACACTATGTGACAGATGATTAGAAACTAGGTGAACAAACTAAATAGAGTTAGTAAAACAGTAGTTTTCAGCCTGTCGAGTCAGACCGAGAGATGCACAATAGAATATTGTTTGTTGTCAATTCCGCGTGTTGGTCCTGTGGCCCAAGTCATTCCATGTCAGGGTCATCATCATCATGCAAACGTGGTCGCTTCGAGCCGGTAGCCACACCCATCCCAATACCTCTGGCTTCTAGGACCTCCATTGCCACTTTTGCCGCACTCTCCGAAGACTTCTTTGTGCGTGTCCGCGTTCTCCGCAACGCCCCGAATGCCTGTGCTTTGATCACCGCCAGGGTGCCGGAAATGGGTGGAGCACCAGGAGAGGGCGAACGCGACTCCCTGTCAAGACCACGGCGTGGTCGCAATTTGGGAAGCTGAGAGTAAGAGTTTGACTCCCCCTCGCTGCTTCCTCGTTCATGTTGGGAGCCATTATCACTACCAGAAAAGTGAGGTAGTGCAGGTAGCAACGGGCGTTCTGGACCAGAGTTGGCTCGTCTAGGACCGATCCTGTATCGGACACCGTCACTTCCGGCGCCGGATAGTGAAATGTCGGCTGTTCCACCGTGGAGGGTTACTTCAGCGCCGTGGGCGCTCGAGTGTCTGCGGTAATCAAACTCTGGTCTGTCATGACCAATGGAGCCTTCGGGAGGAAAAGTGAACTGAAACGGTGACGTCAATGACGTGGTGGATGAGGAAGGTGGCGTTGACGTGGTTGGCGATATTGACCGGCTACCCGGGAAAAGGTAGGGGGTGGTTTCCAAGTGATTCAATGGTGATTTTTGTTCGTCTACGAACGAGCGATTCACATACATGTCAGGCGAGGTCAACGTGGGAGACCCTAATAAGTGATGTCAGGGATGACGAGATTGACCGTGGAATTGAACTTGCCGCTGCAGGACGTCGTTTGTGGGACATTCTGCGCCCACGTTGTATCACGGTTGATTGTTTGAACGGGATAAGGATATTGGCCGAACTTGGATCCACGACTACCTGGTAGTTGTGGGGTTGGGCCAGCGGTGGGGAGATCGGTGTCAACCCCAGAGTAGGACAAGGTTGGAGATTGCGCCGGGTAATTGTGGCTCGGAGGGGGGCCGTATGCGCCATTGCACAGAGATGCAGCGTCATCGCTTGCTTGGAAGCCCATGCCATCGTCACTGAAGTGGTTACTGTGCGAGGTGGGCAGACGAGTGGGAATAATAGTAGACGGGGTATGTGTGAAGGTGGAGGAGAGTGGTGGCAAGTCGTCAGAGTCGGGCGCCTGTCCCGTTTTGCGTGCTTGCCAAAGTGCTCTCCAGAACTTTTCGCGTTCGCGCAACTCGTGTTTCAGACGGGCGTTATCTTGTCTCAACTCTCCGGCCTCCTGGCGGGCCTCGCGACAAGAGTCCTGGAGCTGAAGAACGACGGACTCGAGAGAGGTGACTGGGGAAGGAGATCATGAGCGGGGAGATGGAGGGGGAAGGGGGGGCAGGGCAGACCTGTCTCCTCGAGGGTGGCGATGTAATTAGCGCGCCTAAATAAAGATGTGATCAGAGAACGGGGGGATGTGGAACAGCGTCAAGATCACCTCTGGCGGAAGGCGGCCTGAGCATCCGCGTTTTTCTTCTTGCGGAGGGCAATATCGGATACGCGAATGGCGGGATCGTCGACGTCTGCCTTGCATTCAGACCTGTCGTCTGGGGGGGAATGGCCGGGTTCGAATTTGTTTGGCATTGGGAAGATGGAAAGGAGGGCGATGAGCGTCAGCTGAAGGGACGGAGGAGGTTTAAAATGGAAAAAAAAAAGAATTCGAATCAAGGGCACGAGGAGAGGGCCGCGGTGTGATCGAGTTAAGCGAGCACATTTACAATCCAGTCCGTCCAGCATGTCAGGTCCTCCAAACATTCATTAGTTCACCGTATGACGGACAAACGGTGCAACCACACCGTGATCAGTCTCAGTAGTACTTGGATCTACATTCATTCCCGGCTGGACTGCCTCCCAGCTCATGGACCCTCCCCCACAGCTTCCAGGAACCCTTGCCCGATAGAATCTCGTCCGCTGATTGCGATCACCAAGCCCAACCCTTACCACTCTTCCCTTCACACCGCAATGTCCGGAAACGCGCCACCGACCTCCGTCCCTCGTCGACTCATCCTGGACACGCCCGTAAATCAGACAAACCGACAACGAGGCCGCGACGCTGACCCACGGCTCGGTATCACATACCCACTTCCGTTACCCTCACGTCTCGACCACCTCCATCTCGGCTTCCTCGTCTCCCTCCTGCTCCTCCCCTTCCATATCAAGCACCTCCATCGTCGTCCCATCGTCGTCCAACACACAAACAACTCTACGTCCGACTCTCCCGTTCACCGCCAGCGACACTGATCCGCTCTTCCACCCACTCAATCGGCGGCATTTTGTGATCGGAATCGGATGACACGGAACCTGAGCCATGCCGTCAGTAAAAACACCGCATGCAAGGTCTCCACAAAAACATGGCCGGAACACGAGACCTACATGCCCTTCCCTCAGTCTCTGCAGCACGCTTCCCATCATATCTATTCGGGCGGGACCGCTTACGTATCCTTCTGATTGGAGCTTGTGGTAACCTAGTGCGGTGTAGTTTACCGTAGCGAGGAATATCGGGCCTTGATTATTGTAATAATTTTCGTTAACACATGCAGTTGGATACAGGCAAACATGCTTTCCTTACCCTGAGTCTCCTTGGCTTGGTAGACAAGGATGAGAGTCTCTTCGTCAAAGAATTCTGCATCCAATACATCTATCTTAGCACCTCCTTTCCCCTCAAACTCACATACGGAGCACTCCAAGAGTGAGACTTGAATGTCATCGTGGGTTCCAGTCGCGTATCGACCGTACGGCATTCGGCACATGCACACTTTTTTGTATATATTTAATTCACAAATGGCGATGATGAGGCCGAGTCACTCACGAAGCGCTTGTCCTTCCGAACTCACATGGACGGCAAGATATTGCAGGTGGTGATCTGGCTATAATGATCGAATTTAGGTCAGTATCACCCCGCCGCGAACAGCATGTTGTTTACCTCGTTTTGATTGCTAACCACTCTCTGACGGACAAAATGACATATACCTTCTGTGGGAACCGAGCTTGGTTGCGGCGGAGTGGCTCCACCATCTACCGAAACAATAGCGGATCGAGCAGCGGCTTGAGAAGCTTCTGCAAAGGTCCGTTGACACCGGGAAGCTATTTCCTGTACGAGCGCGTCCAAATTCTTGTCCAGATCGGAAAAATCATTAGACAGAACTTTCTGAAACAATCAATCGACCTCATGTAAAGGACGTGAATATCCACTTCAAAGAAAACCTACTGGTTGCCACGATGTTTGTGATGAGTCTTGCAACGCGGCACGAGCCAATTGAAACACCTCGTCAAGCACCTTACCGGAGCTTTGAGGTGGTCGAAAGTACGAGAGATCTTCAGGATTGAATTGGGGAAGTGACCCCGTAAACCATTCGTCAATTGTACTGCTCATGAGCCCGGATATTAAGTAACCGTTGACTTCGAGGATGTCGTGATCTGGATTAGTTTGTGACTCCGTGCTTGGATTCGCGACAATGGTCTCTGGGTAGATTTCAGACAGGGGTCGACCGGAAAACGAGTAAGCACGTAGTACGCACCATGTCGAATGAACGATAGAAATTGCTTGAATGCCCCAAGTTCTCTCCTTGCTTCAGCAGCCAGCCACAAGGAAACGAATATGCCACGTTCAATCATCTTCAAGCAAGAACCCACATAGTCTGCGCTGAGGCCAAACAGTATAAATTGAGGCCTTTTTTGGAATCGAAATCTGTTCTATCATTGTAAACTCGAGGCTACTCACATGTATGACCACCCAAGAACTTCATTCAGGATAATATGTAACCTTTGGAAGGCGGGAATGATACGGGTGGTTGCATAATCACGCATCCTTGTTAGTGATTCGGTGACTGAGGAATCCCATTTTTGAAGATTCTGAAGAGAGCGTGAAATTAGGAAAACGTGATCGAGAGAAGCCTACTCGTTCGGTGTTTTGTTCACTGCTTGCAATGAAATCTGCTAGACCGTCCGACCCACATCCTGTCAGCAGCAAGGTGGTAAGGTCTAAGATAACATTGGGGTTCTGATCTGTACAAACATGGATATGTCACGAAGCAACGACGCGGAATAGATCACTCACGACCGTATTGCTCCCTGAGCCTTCTCTCCAGAGCTTGTACCCACTTATTCCCGATATCCCTAGCCCCTGTGAACGATTCTGACCCAAACCAACTTTCTCGAGCCTCGTTGACGACACGCATTATATACCATGTTAATTCACGAGCAGCAGATGAGAGTCGCGCGAAATCGCGCACTTTCGGCGTTGCAAGAAGTGGTATGTCGACGACGACAGGTTGCATTGCCGTAGACAGCGGGTCAGAGTTAACAGACTGGGGGTGGAGGAAAATCAATGGTTTACACGGGTGTTTGAACGCAGTAGCTGATGGAAATCCACCAGGTAGAGCGACCGATCCAAGGAAATAGCTTCCATCTAAGAAAGCACGAAGAACACCCCCCTCGTCAATCACAGTGAGCAAGCTGTCATCGTCTTCTCGTGCCTGCGCAGAAGAATTCGACTCTTCTGTCTTGTCATGAGTGCCATGGTTTTGACTGGAGGAAGCAATAGATGCATCCTCCAAGAATGGAACCAAAGCTGGCCACTGGTTGATTACCGTTGGAATAGACCGCAGTGAACTGGTGCGTATCTGTGTCCCCTGAAAAGCGAACAAATCGGTTGCGCTGGACAATAGGTCAATGATATGATGAAGTTGGTAAATTGACCTACGTCACATTTTCACCATTTTCCTTGATATGATCGAGTAAAGGTAATGTCTTGAGAACGGACAACGCCGAACCAGTCTAGACGACAGCTAAGGTCTTTGGCCAGGCCTTCGTGAACGACTTACTTTCACTCCGTTCCGCTTGAATATGTCGGGGATGACACCGCTTGCGGGAGAGTGGTGACCAGCAAACCAGTAAACCCCAGCGATGGTTCGGATTGCCTGGGGAGCACCTTGGTGGAAAGGTATGGACAGGCGACGTTCGACGCGCCCATCTTGTACGGAGTGAATAGTGATGTGTGTGGAGTCGTGAACCACCGCTATTGTCTGACCTACCAAAGGGCCATCATGAGCTGGAACGAACGCGCGAACGAGGAATGGAATTTCACCGCTTGGACTCCAAACTAGATCAGCAACCGTGACTGAAGCGTCCTCCTCCTCCCCAACATCTACCTCCCATTTCTTTGAACCTTGTAGCTTCCAAAGGCTCAACTTATCATGTCCGCCAAGTCGCGATATTAAGACGATCAGGTCTTTGTCTGGACAACAGGCGGAAGAGAGCAGCCGGCACGCTGAAGGCAACCGGAGAGTAGCGAGCGACGCAAACGCGTTGCTTTCCATTGTATAGCTAAGAAGTGCGAGCCAGAACAGTGACTTGTCTTGAACTTTGGCGAAAAACTTTTGAGACGTAAGTCATTCGAAGAAGTTGATCAGGGCACCCTTCGCGGCGTAGAACAGAGACTTCGCGCCACGCGAAATGGTGCTTCCCACAACCAAGTGACCTATATGAGTAATGGTTCCGTTTCCCGTGAATTGTCAACGACATTGGTATCCTACGACTATATTTGCTCTCAAGCTCAAGTTTCAACTAAGCTGGTATGTACTTAATGCGCTGGCACCCTTGTGCGTGTTGGGCGTAGCGTCAGTGACTATCTTATCGTTTGCCGTTCTTTCTTTTTCCCATCCCGCCAACTGAGTCACCCTTTTTCGCTCTGATGCCCTCGCTGCGTGCCTTCCGTGCAGATAAATCCTTCTCAAACGTGCCTGTTCCGTGTGATCCTGCCTTTGACTTTGGGCCGTGCATCGGTCGAGTGGATCCTTTGCTCAGAGTCTTTCCAATCTTCCCCGGTTTCGCCGCCCTCTTGGCTGAACGGATGGCAGCATTGAGGCCAGCGTTGTCCCCAAGCTCCTTGTCCAATTCCATAGCCATTTTACGTCGCTTCGCCCTGCGAGATAATCCCGCGTACTTGTCCCTCTTCGACTGAAAGAACCATACCATCAATAGAAATCCTGCAATCCAAGTTTCCGCACTAACGTTGGTGTTAATCTCTACTTCTTTCTTCTTCAACGGTGCGGTGATTGCGGTACCTTGTTCATGGTGTAGTTTGCTCATAGCTACACAGAACCATAGTAAGTGCGACGCCTCAAGAAAACCACTTGTCGAACCTGCCGCCTTTGATCTCTCTTGTTCGGTCTGGAACCAGGTTCTTGCCGGTCTAGAGAAAATCTCGGCTTCGTGATCAATGATGTTCTGACCCTTTCTTAGTTCCATTTCTGCTCGTCGCATCTAAATTTAACGTGAGACGTCGACTAGAACATCATGAGAAGCAGACGTACTTGCTTTTCTTCTTTCTCTTCTTGGAGGATCGAAGGTATTTCTGACCTCAAGCTTTCCACTTTCTTAGCCCAGTGAGTAAGTACGTCTGCCGGGATGATTCGGTGTCGGATATTGTCCTCCCCAGTACTGTGTTTGATAACAGCCTTGAGCATCTTGCGATCGCTCTCCCCAACCAAGGTTAGGGAACTAATCGTTTCAGAGAGAGACTCGAACGAAAAAAGTCCCCACACACCGACCAGACTTCCCTGCTCTGGCTGTCCGACCCACACGGTGAAGATACTGAGCTAGCTGATTGGGCATGTCATAATTAATCACAGTTTCGATGCCCTTGATATCAAGTCCGCGCGACGCCAGGTCGGTCGCCATGAGGAAGTTGACTTGTCCGTCACGAAAAAGGCGGAGCGCTTCGAGGCGCTGGAAGCTTGTTCATTGACACTCTGGAAGGACAGAGGTGACTTGCCTGTTCTTGTGTAAGGTCCCCATGTAATTCTCCAGCTTTCATACCAAGAAGGCCAAAAACAACACGGATCTGGTGGGCAAGCTTCTTACTGCGGAAGAAAACAATGACGCCTTGTTTAAATGATCTTTTACAGAGAGTCGCGAGCAGGGCAGTCCGATCTGCTTCCTTCTCAGCACGAACTCGCACAAATTCCTGGATGAGCTCTTTGGCAGTTGTGTGTTTTGGATCGACGAATAGACGGACAGGTTTGTTCAACGACATTTTGACCAACTCGTCGACAGAATCTGTCATGGTAGCGGAGAAAAGCATCGTTTGCCGCGAGACAGGGCAAACTTTGATGATTTCACCCAGCTCGTCAGCAAAACCTTCCGAAAGCATGCGATCGGCTTCATCGAGTATAAGGACGTCGAGGGCATCGAGGGTGAACGAGGGTGAATTGCGAAGATGATCAATGAGCCTGCCAGGTGTCGCGATTACAACATCTGGAAAGGTTCGTAATGCTGCTTCCTGGGATTTCAGTGATAGGCCACCTAACGATTCTCAATGAGCATAGCTTGGGCACAAGAAATGGTATTCACTTACCGACTGCCAAACAACACCTAATGTCGGTGTATGCGGCTAGCTTAGAACAAACCTCGAAACATTGCACTGCAAGCTCTCTCGTAGGCACAAGGATGAGGCACCGGGTGACAGCTGCATGTTTCCCCTTCTCTCGATATAGGAGACGTTCGAGTAAAGGAATGACGAATGCTGCTGTCTTTCCAGAACCCGTCACGGCATTCCCAACGACGTCTTTTCCCAGAAGTGCGACGGGGATCGTTGCGGCCTGAATTGGGGTGGGAGAGACATATCCAAGGGTATTTAGTGCCTTTTGAATAGGGCGTGATAAATTCATTGTGAAAAAGGAGGCATGGGTGTTCTGGTGAACCTCGGATGCAAAGAAGGCCGCTTTGCGATCTTTCTCCGCCTGTGTCTCAGCTTCCGAACTGTCCGAAGATTCAGTGTCCTCTGCGCCGTCGACTTGTTCCTCCGACTCAGAGTTCGCGTCGGATGTCGCTAACGGGTCCTCGTCTTCTTCTTCTTCTCGTGATGCGTCTGCTTGATGGAGCATGCTCGTTTCACTTGAAGCATCACTTCCTAAGTCACTTTCATCTTGGGCATCGTCTTCGTCATTTCGCTTGCGCTTCGCACTGACTTGTTGCAGCTTCCGCCTGTAGATGATCTCGTCTATGGACACTGGGTCCTACAGGTTACCAGCTCAACTCAAATTCGAACCAAAGGAGAGGAAAAGAGTGCTCACAGGCTTGGCCATCTTTTTCACGACATCCTCCGATTGATTAGACTGAAGCAGCTCTACGTATGGGTCCTCCGACACGTCAAAGCGAAAGTCAGGGTCTATGCGATATTCTTCTTCCTTTTTGTATTTTCCACCGCGCTGCTGCATGATTTTCTCATCATCAGAGTCTATAGTCATGATAAAATCCATGGTGGTAGAGAGATGCAGTTGTAAATCAAGCAAAGCGTTACTGTGTAACGAAAGTATTGTCAAATAAAGACAAACACATTACACGCCTCGCTGGCAATTCCGGTGTTGTGTCCTTATGATTGAGCGAAACCTACCACTGCCGCCTGAGTTGGCGCGTCTCTCCACGTTCATTGATTCTCGTATAGAATGTCTAGCAGGATCCAACAGCGAGCTTTGCTCCATTGCGCTGTATGCAGCAAAACACACCTTCGACTGGGGTAAGACGAACATCTCTTCCAGGAACATTTGTCGAAAGTTTTGATGACCCTTTGACCAGCCCTCGAGACAGAAAAGTCTTCGAAGCCTCATCTACGGACATTGTTGGCCACGCTCACCGAAGCAGCTCCACCACAGACGAGGTCCCAGGCACGTCGCACATCGGCACGAAAACGCAGTCCGAGCCCTGTGCAAAAACCTCAAAAGAAGGTTGACATCCGAGAAACGCCCATCCCATCCCTCTTCATTGAGGGCATGAACATCGATCAGATATGGCAACAGTTGGACCTAAGAGCAGCACGCGTATGTGATAATTTACAGACTCTGCTTGGAGAGGACGAATGCGAGGACAAAAATGCATACTTGGACGGGGAAGATAGCGATGACGATGATGATGGCAGTGAAAATGAAGACGAGGATGAGGATGAGGATGAGGAAGACACCGAAGAAATGGATGTAGATGAGGACGAGAGTATCTGGGAAGAACTCGGTGACGGGGGAGATGACGGTAGCTCGGCAGCGGAAGGCCTCGTCGACCTGCGGGACGAGACTTCTGAAGATGAAGGTCCTGGGCCTCCGATCTCAATGTTGGACGTCGTTCGTGGCCAAAAATTAGGGCCACCGGGGTCATATTTTTGGGGACACCCGGAACTTGACGATGGTTTCTTCGATCTCGCGGCATTTAACGCTGAAACCAGCGAACCCCAAACAAAGGAGGTTCACAAAAGAAAGCACAATTTTGTTGCAGACGAAGATTCTACAGAAGAGTCCGAAGTAGATCTTCTTGGCTCTATCGATGATTCAGTAACCGAAGGCGTGGGTGATGGTCTTGGTGAGTGACAATATTTGCTGGCGGTTGATGGCTCATCGCTAGCACGCCAACAGAACTCTTCTACAAAGACTTTTTTGAACCGCCGCCGCGAGTACAGAATAGAAACAGCAGGGCATCAAAAGTTCGGTTCCATGAGCGAGTCTCGGTCAAGAAAATAAAGGCAGTTGGAAGGGGTATGCCAGTCTCCTCTATGGACGATGAAGACAGCGACGAGGAAGAAGAAAACGATATTGACGATACTTAGTGGTACACCTCGTCCCCATCACGTGACACTATTTGTAGTAGGGACACTGCGCGCTGTACAGCTTTCGTTCTTCACAACATCCGCAGTGCTACGACATGTCTTTTTTGAAGCGTAAGGACAAGACGGTCATCCCGCCCGTCCAATCTGAGCTCGCACCTTCTGGTGCATCTCGCACCCCATCACGCTCCACGTCGTCCCTCCCGAGTTACCGTTCCAACGCCAGCACGTACGTACCTAGCAGAGATGGACGAGACCCATACAACACGATGGCAACGTCAAAGCCTCAAAATGACGATTATGAACCGCCTGTAGTTAAAACAAGCACCGGCGATACTCAGGCCCAGCTGGATCGCGCTCGTGGTGAGCTGTTTGCCGGATACAATCCGGAAAAGGCGGGTTCTGGCCGTTTCTTTGATGGCCCCGGAATCGGGAGAGAGCCACTTCCCGGAGAGGAGAATGAGGAGGATGTAGAGAGTATCAAACAGCAGACAAAGTTCCTCAAACAGGAGAGCGTTAACTCGACTAGAAACGCACTTCGAATGGCTCGTGAGGCCGAAGAAACTGCTCGGGGGACTTTGGGTCGGCTTGCCGACCAATCTGGTGCGCGATTTCTCTTGGGAGCGTAACTTGGATCGTAATCGCCTTTTCAGAAAAATTGGCAAACACTGAACGCCACCTCGACGTGTCCAAGACTCATACTTTGCGCGCAGGAGATCAGATTGATGAACTCAAGAAGCTCAATAGATCGATTTTCCGTCCAGCGATAACTTTTAACAAGGACGCTAAACGCGCTGCTCAAGAGGCTAAAATACAAGAACGCTACGAGGATGAAAGGCGCGAACGAGAGAAGGCGATGATGGACATTAGAGACACTCAAAATCGTCTCGGTCAGGCGGCTACCTACGGGCAGGGTGAGGGTGACGAAGAGAGTCTGACTGGGGCCGGAAGCAGGTTTCAGAACCCAGAACAACTTGCCGCGAGGAAGGAACAACGAAAGCGCTACCAGTTCGAGGCGACAGCCTCAGATGATGAACTCGAAGATGAGGTAGATGGCAACCTCAACGAGATCTCCAAGGTCACCAAGGACTTGAAAGCTCTTGGGATGGCCATGGGACAGGAGCTTGATGTACAGAACAAGCGTCTTGATAACATCGCAGACAAAGCTACGTCCCTTGACAATAATGTCTTCAGACAAACTGAGAGGGTAAGACCACAGTCATCTCCACCGGCATGGTATTAACAGTTTCTACAGCTCAAGAGAATCAAGTAGCCCTCTGACTGGCTCGTGCTTTCATTGTCGGGGATTCTACAACAGCAACTACTGCACTACATACCCTTCTGTCAACCTATATATCTGAGTTGTCGCTGTGACGGTTTGACGTTCAACAGCTCCAAGCGCATGAATGAACCCTGTAAGGTTACTGCTTTCATGAAGTCGATGTTGCATACCTGGGACTGGGATGCCGTAACAAACCAAAGCAGCAGCGCCACTTGCGATACAAAGTCTCTCATGAGTTTTCTGAATCGTCCGAATCGCCCATCCAGCTACATTTCGTGCTTTAATATGCGTTCATTACTCTCACTCGTTTTAAGCGCCTTTCTACTTTCGTGCCTTCCTACTAGCCAAGCTCAACACCCGTATAGACATGAGAACCCTCACCTTCGACATCGACAAGTCAATAACCCATACAACACGTTCGCTACGAATCACAAAAGGGACGTCTTTACATACTTTGTTGACGGCCAGTGAGTCTGTATAACATTCTGCAAAAGCCCGAGCTCAATGTCCCTCAGAGGCGCATGTGGTAAGGTGAACGGCCCCAATGATTTTGTACGTATTGTCGATGCGTTACGCTTTCACGTTCGATTGCTCATTTCTAGTGTTCAGATTGTTGCTTTAAATTCTGCTGTAAGTTTGGGCAACACCCGTCTTGGACTGTGTTGCTGACTCGTGCAGGATTATGCTGGTGGTGCCCACTGCTTTGAGATGATCACAATTACCATCGGCCAAAAAACGGCGCAGGCCCAGATAACGGACGAGGCAAGTCGTCAACTTGGCCAAACTGTAATTTATGACTCATTCATCCGTTGCTAGTGTTCTGGCTGTTCCCCCGGTGGCCTGGATTTTAGCCAAGGCCTGTTCGAGTACTTTGCACCACTTGGCGAGGGAGAGCTTAATGGGTCCTGGTCCTACAATAGTGACATCGCAACGTCAAGCTCGACACCGGCGCCACCGTCTACCAGTTCTACCCCTACTTGGACTCCAACTACCACCATGGCTACCACCACCTCCCTCTCGTCATTGACATCTTCGTCAATTGTCACGACCTCCTCCCCAACACCGACTACATCCACTGTTCCTACATCCACATCTCAGGATCCGCAAATAATCACGCAAATCGATCTTGCATTATTGGAGCTCGGTGTACTGCTCCAGGCGTCGCTCAAGCTCGGAAATTGATGTTGCGAGATGCGACGGTCCGGTGTAGGGAGATAGCGCCCGAACTTTCTGTTTTATGATCTCTGGCAATAATATATGTGTTCGATCTACCTATTCATGTGTTATAGCCGCTTGAACGATGCGCAAAAAGACGGTGCTATCTTTGTCGTCTGGCTCTCCCTTCCTTCCAGCCTTCCAAAGATAGTAGAGTCCTTTGATACTATCTGTAAGTGCTGTATCCTCTGCTTGTGGATGGGAGGGGCATTCTGAAAGTGGAACTCCGTTGAGTTTGAATGCCACGGGAGAAACAACGGATGCATCCAGACATCCGGTGGGCAATGGGGGTGTAACCAGTTCGGAATCCTCCGTAGTCTGTCCGGGCGAAGGGTCAGCGCTGTAAGCTGAAGGTGATTGCAATGAATCTGGGGCATCAAGGATCGGAGAATAGATCTCCTTTCTGGGAGATATCGTGCTAAGAAGAAGCGCGAGCGTGTGCGGGGATGGGGGTCCGAGGTTCGCAGCAAGTGGGTGAGAATGAATAGCATCGACCGGAATGTCAATGACTGAATCGTCTTGGGAGGCTGATCCATCGGCGGAGCTGGCAGGCTGGATCTTTATGGGTAAAGGGGAAGGTACCGTGGAGTCTGCAGAGCCTAGAAAGAAAAGTCAGGCTGAGAGACTTGGTGGAACCGGGGTAAAAATAGCGACCTTGCACGGAAGCATACTGTGCCCAGTACGCGTCCTCTCCTTGGATAACATTAACGCCGGTCTGCGGTGATAGAGCGGAGGACAGATCATGTTCTGTCATCCCGTAAGCATCCCAGTAGGAGTCGTCATCGCCGCTGTTAACACGATCGGCATTTGCAAGTGACTCTTGCGGTGTTGAGTGCGATGAAGACGGGAATGGCATCAGACGGAAGTCGTGATACGTCCAACCGTGGCTGTCATTCCAATGGAAGAGCATGCGCAACCCTTGCGCATCGGAGGATATCTGAACATGAGCAAAGGTGGATTCAGAGTCCGAGGTGTAGCATGTTGGAAAGTTGGCGTGATCTGGCAGGGGGGGTAAGCGTTCGAGAAGTTGAGTGACTCTCGCGTTGTCGGGAGAGGGCCAGCACAAGTACTCGACAGGGGAAGCGGTGGATATTTGGAGGAGATGGTGGCGCTGGCGAAGAGGGGTAGAGATGAGGTGTGGTGGGAGGGGATCTGAGAGTGGGGAGATGTACTGGAGGACGAGCTGGACGGTGTGTGCGGGGAGAGGATGCATAAGGTCGAGGAGAGAGAGGTTGCTAGTTAACCCCCCCTTTGATCTGATCTCGACCCCCTCATATTTAACTTTGTCCCACACTCTCAACGACAGAGCGCTCGCCGTCCCTCTTCTCCTCCGCACTCCAGTCATGCGGTCCTCGGTCTTGTTCGCCTGTCTGGCACTCCCCCTCCTCTCCGCTGCCCAGGTATTCCTCCTCGTCTCCCCACCCTCCGCACTCACTCACCTCTAAATCCTTTTCCTCCAGCAGTCTTCGCAAGTATCCACTCCCCCAACCGTGTGGGACCACACCCTAACTCTCCTCTAGTAACAGCTCGCAGACCACCATCACCGCCGCGTCGAGTTCAGTCAGCCAGTCAGCCTCCGCTTCTGGCAATATGACCGCCACCGCATCAGGCAACATGACAGCCAGTGTCTCTGGAAACGCAACCATGACTGCAAACATGACTACCATCCTTCCGACCGCGCCTACCTCCGTCTCTGGTGCAAACGGTGACGGCCCCAACGGCGCGCCAAGTCCAGGAACAACTGCATCCGGCAACATATTCGGTCCGCCAGACGGCTACATCGCTGGCGCGGAAGCACTTCGGAGTGCTGCCTTGCTTGGGTTTGTCGGGTTCGCCGTCGGAGGGGCTTTGGTTCTCGTTTGATTCTAATTTGGTCTTGAATATTACATGCGGTATACCTCTTGGGACAGGTCATTACCGGTGGACTCATCATCGACTCACTTGGACTGTACTGGTTTACGGACGCTTGCATGTCTATCTGACATCACATCCACTTCCTCTCATTGACGTTTTACTCTACCTTAGTGAACTCTTCTTGCACAACTACCATTCAAATTGATGGATAATAGTTGGTATACACACTGTAAAGCACGTCATCTCGTAGAGACCCTCTTTGGATTATTTATCTTCGAATAACTTGCCGTTCGTCATTCACTGGCGCTCATCCACTAAGGCGAAATTGGTTCCACCCATTGTATGTTGCGGTCATTCTCAGTGCTCTCTGTCCAAATTCTCCAGCGCCAATCAGCCTCTCCACGACTTGCCCAGTTTCACGCACTTGGTTATTCACTCATGTCGGAAGCGCATCCAGCTGTAAAAAGGCAGCGGATGGATGTCAAGGTAGTGGTGTTATTGGGTTCTCACAGCAAGCTAGCCTCAATAATCACTCGCAGACAATAGGGACCCACGACGGGACTTTCCATTGTGACGAAGCATTGGCAGTCTTTCTCTTACGCCTCACGGAAACATATCGCGCTGCAGGTACCAGCAGAACCCAAGGATTCCCACTCCTGCTCATCAGTCTTGTAGATGTGAAGCGCAGTAGGGACCCTGCTATTTTAGATGCATGCGACATCGTGGTTGATGTCGGTGCGGTGTATGACGAAACCAAGCAGCTCTTTGATCACCACCAGAGGGGTTTCCAGGAAGTATTTGGTCACGGATTTACGACCAAGTTGTCGTCTGCTGGTCTGATTTACAAGTATGTGGTCTTTCGTCACACGGCGGCATAACTGAATCAATGGAACAGGCATTTTGGACAAGAAGTCATCGCCACTCAAATTGGCGTTGAGGTTGACCATGCCAAGGTTCACATACTTTGGTTGAAACTATACAAGGTGAATCCTGGTATTCTACCATCTGTGCGAGGACTCACCCCGCGGTAGGAATTCATTGAGGCTTTAGATGCCATCGACAATGGCGTACCACAGTATTCCTCCACGGAACGGCCACGATACAGCAATCGAACCGATCTCTCAAGCAGAGTGAGCTGGCTCAACCCCTCATGGAATGAACCAATCAGTTCCCAAGCTGTCGATGTGCGTTGAAGTACATGAACTGATACATTTTTGTTTACTCTTTGCTAGTCGCGCTTCGCGAACGCCTCGCGACTTGCTGGTGAAGAATTTCTCGGGAGACTAAGGTATTATGCAGACGCTTGGCTACCTGCGCGAGACATAGTCCTGTCTGCTCTCTCCGCACGGTACAACGAAGATCCAAATGGTCGTATCCTTCTGTTCGAGTGCTTTGTCCCGTGGAAGGTAGGCTTTGCACTGCATCTGGCCAGTTATTTCCGTCTCATGGACGGCACAGGAGCATCTCTTCCAACTCGAGGTAGAGCATGGCGTTGCCGCGGACAGCCTGCCACTCTACGTCATTTACCCTGACGAAACCAGTGCGAATTGGCGCGTTCAAGCCGTCCCTGTCTCCCCTGATAGCTTTGTAAGCCGCAAGGCGCTGCCAGAGGAATGGAGGGGCCTCCGTGATGACAATTTATACAAGTTAACCGGAATTGACGATTGCATCTTCGTGCACGCCTCAGGGTTTATAGGAGGCAAGTTATCGTAACTGTATTTCTTTCCCATATCTAAACCTGGAATGGCAGGAAATAAAACGCGAGAAGGCGCTCTCAGCATGGCGAGGTTTGCATTGAAATGTAATGATGGTGGCAATGAATGATGATGGCATGAATCGCCTTTGATTGTGGTAACTAGTGTGATTGAACTTGGCGACGCGTATTACTCGATCAACGACACGCCAAATACACATGTTGTGACGACTAGTCTAGATTCAACGAGAATGTGAAAGGGTCTCAGACGCATGGTCTCTTTTCACCATTGCACGTGTGCCATGCAGTTCGGACGCTGGTACTTGGGTGACTACCTCGTGTTTTTCGCATGGACGTCACGACCATGCCACGATGTAGGAGACCTTCAATAGCTCGGGCTCGCACTTTGGCCTCGTCTCCTCGTAGCCATTGACTTGTTGTCATTCCAATCCGCCCGAAAGATTTTGACGAATGCCTTACATCAAGACCCACTATCACCCATTCCTTTTCATCCTCATCACAGTTTGTGCCATGGCAGAGCTTGGGCTCACGGCTTTCCTGATCAGCACGGGAAACGAGAATCACAACTGGCCTAGTGCTCGTTATCATTCATTGTGCGTAACTCAAAGAAGGGTTTAAACTTCGTTGACAACCTAGAACAGATTAATCTTTTTTGAATTTAACGCTATCTGGACAACGATGTTTGGGACAGCTTACTTGCTTTGGATTGTGGACGGTGCAGTGCACTTCCTTGCCAGCATAGCAAGCTCCATTATTTGGCTAGTTGTCACCACAGTGCTCTGGGTAAGTACTTAGTGCGCGCACGAGTGACACTAGAGTTGATAGTTTTATGATGCCGCTTCTCTGCAGGGAGTCGCTGCGGGCATAATGCATGGTACGCGAACGGGGGGCAACTGTAATTGGATGTCGGATTCCTCCACGTTGGTGGACCCGAACTCGCCCTGCCCTCAACCCCAAGATCTAAACAGCGTGAGCAATTGCAGAGAAACGCTCACAGTGGAGGCGGTGGGGTGGATTGAATTCGGATTGTGTACTCTGACGCTGCTAGCAACGTGCATGTGGTTGCGGGCGAGCAAGCGGAGCTATGTGAGTGAATCTCGCAGACTAGTCTGATTGAAGATTGAAATTGTCGGTTGGGCTATGTGGCAACAGCATTCTAGCTTCTATGTGTAGGGGTCGGAGGTTGGACGCTTTCTCGGACTTGTGTACTTGCAGAGATAGACTCTTCCCGGCATACCTCGGCCGATGATGTACATAGCTTGACCAACCAGGTACAAATCGGCTGTTGTAAAAAGCAGTGCGATAAAGGCTTAGTCATGCCCGGGAGTATACATAAGAAATTTATCAGATAAGGACCACAGTTCTCACCCTCGAGGCCCCATGCATCCCCCAAGCCCCATCGACGCCGACAGAACATCCACCACCGACCCGTGTCGAGGAGAAAGCGTCACGACTCATGACCAGCTTCACATCACTTCGACCCAATGTACCAGTGGATACCGTGAAAACGACCAAGTAATATCCCCCGCTAGAGCAATCTTCGTACGGTCCCTTGCACTCTTGTGTGCTTGCTCTTTGAGCATTGGAAGCCATTAGTATATATAACTTTCCTCCGTTGAAACCTCGGGCTTATGTCTGAGCAGTGCGTCATACACACTCGCTCCTCTCAAGTCCCGGCTGTCTCGAGAACTCGGGACTTCCAACACTGAATACGGACTCTTGATATCTGCTTTTAGCCTGAACGGCACCTGGACCCCCCTTGTTGGTGGAATGTTAGCCAGCAAACTCGGGACCACGCTTGCCAGTATTTTCGCTACTGGGGTGGTCTTCCTCGGTAAGTTCCGGGTCACATCGACCTGTGCATGTCTCACGATCAGGAAAGGCCAGGTGCTCCTTCTGCTGGGCGAAACACAGCAAAGTGTCCGCCTAATGACTTTCGGCTTATTTATCTATGGTCTTGGTGTGGGACCACTTGCGGTTATTCAGGAATCCATCATCGTGCGATTCTTTCACTCCCACGGATTAGGCACGTCGATGGCTATAGGTCTTATCGCTGGAAAATGCGCATCGTTCGTAGCAGCACGCACATCTTATCCACTCTCTGTCGCCCTTGGGCGCCACGCGCCTTTCTATGTTGCGGCAGCATTGACCGGCTTCTCTTTCTTGATGAATCTCGTCTACATGGTCGCATCCCGATGGTTGGTCAGAGCATCTGGAACAACTCTCGAAGCTGCCGAGGCTCGGCATGAAGCTCAGCGACGTGCTGTTTATAGTATTTCTGAGACAATGGCTCTCGAAAAAGTGGCCAAAAAACGCCGTGTAAATCTGAAGGAAGTACCACTCCTCGGTGATGTGTTCTGGGCGTGAGTTCATCCCTTCCTACTTCCTACTGCTGTTGATTTGTCGAAAGATATATCGGTCTAAACGTGCTTTGCGGAATCTTGTGGTCACCATTCACTCATCTAGCCGCGTAAGAACAACGATTTTTCTTACACGTTGCTTGCTGACGTCTACATCAGGGACTTGCTTGGAAGACGATATAATCTAGATGAGGCGACCGCCAGTACGCAGGCGTCATATCTTCTTGCTGGTAGCATAATCTTGTATCCTGCCGTGAGTGACTCAGTAACAAATTCGGAATACGAATGAATTTCGTGAGGTAGTGCGGATACCTTATAGATCGCATCAATGACCCGAGAGCCGCCACACGGTTATTTGTGCTTTCTTGTCTTCTAACCATGTTCTGTTATGCATGGCTGGCAATGCCACCCCAATGGACAAAAAGCCCCCTACCTGGGATTATCTCTTTTGCTGGTGGTTTTGGATTTTCTCCACGTAAGTTTTGTACTTGTACGCTCTACTGCGCTGACCCTCTAGAAGTTCTGTTAGTGGTCATCGTGCCCACTATTGTCCCCCTGAAATATGTTTCCACGACCCTCGGCGTACACAAAGCAGTGAGTGCTACGAGACTTCGTGATATCCAGATGATCACATGCCGTCATTCGACAGTTGGAGCACACCGGGTCTACTATATTTCAAACGCTCGCTGGACTCTTACTCGACAGCAATATTTTGGGCCCCGGATCCAAGCGCCTCACTATACAGCTTCTTCTCTTCGCATTTTTGGTGTTCAATGTTTTACAACTGGTCAGTTTGCATGGCCTAAGTCACCTTGATAAAAGCCGAAGAGCAAGAGATCGGGATCCCTATTATCCAGAGGATCTACCTTTTGGGCCTGACTCTGGCCCTGCTATGCGTAGCCATCCAGAGTCCCCTCAAGCACCCGAGCAGGCGCCACTTTTATCGCAAGATGGCGAAATTGGTTGGCATCCCGCACGTAATGTCGACAGGTGGTCCGAAAGGCGTCGAGGTTGGTTCTACGCCTGGCTTTCGGCCTTTCTCATATGTGCCGCGTGGGGTTTGTTCTTAGGTACTGCATGGTTACGGTTGCGCTCATCAGAGGAGAGGGGCACACGGGAATCGTAATACACGTGGTTGGGTTCATAGTATTCAGTATACAAAGATATCAACATACAAGAGGATCTTTGACATTATCTTCGTTTTATGCTCACTAGCCAGTGACCCTTATTATTCCCAACTTCCGTACAGTTGGTGGATGCCGTAGTGGATACGGCATCCTGAAAGAGATCGACTGATAGTGGGGACATTTGGTCAAGGTCCGTCCAAGACGGTGGGTTACAGAGCGTTTGCGCACTCGCTCTTCTTCCCTTTCTTCGATCAACATGCGTAATTGGCAGGGTCGCGCGCCATCGTTCAACCATCAGCCGGATTTCGGCTGGGTCTCTTGGCTTGATGTACTGTTCTGACGTTGAATTTTCATTGTCTCCTTTCTCCGATGCAAATGGAGCGCATGCATCCGCACGGGCAGACGGTGAAACATCTAGTGAAAACTGAGCCTTGACAAGGATGTCTTTCGGTTTAAGAAGGTTTACCATCGCTCTGTCCTGCCCAGCTCGACAAGGATTCCTGAATGGTATCGGCACCACAAGTGTCAGATGGTGGTACGTTAAACTGACCCATCACATATTCGACTGGTTCCGGTAGCTGCGATGAAAACAAGTTTTTCAGAAAACTGCTATTTTCTATGAGAAGTCGGGTCCCACTGACGCTAGGGGGGGAATAGCCATCGTCTATGTCGAGTGCAGAGGTCAGCCAATATAGGATGGCATGCATGACAGTAGGCTGCCTTGCCCGCGCATCAAACGGTGGTGAAATATAGGCATTCGTCCATCCTAGTGATTATTTTAAGTAAAGAAGCAAAAATAAATTTCCGCACGTCACCATCAGAGAACACTCCAAAACTCCAATGTTGATAAGATGTCACGATAAAATAGAAGCACTGTTTGCGGACACACGTGTCCCAAAGCTAAGAGGAATGGGTTTCATCCGTGTCAACAGTCAAGGTGATTTACGAACCTTGCACCAAAGACGCTCTTTCCCTCGCAAGCGCGCGTTGCCAGCAGGGAGCTGGGATAATCAGTTCTTCGTATCTGTAACACGTTCGTCACAACTTACAGATTGCAATTCAGTAAACTGCCACATATCTTCGCTAGAGAGTACCCATGGGGGCTGACAAGCGACCAGCACGGAATTCGAAGCAATCTCTGGGGTTGACGAGCATTCTGTACGGGTAAAGTAAAATTCCTTGAAGATATGGTCATTATAGTGCGGTTGCGTTTCTGGTACAAAGCCCCAGTCCTTGGTTTGAGGGTAAAGAATATGTAGAATACGTTGTACAGTCCTCAGGGGGAAATGATCGATCCATGCCCAGAGTCTGAATGACAAATTCAACGAACGTCCCATGAGTATGCGGGCGAGGATAAAATGACATACCGATTGAATTCTGTCACTGGTGCAGGTAAGGTCGAGCTTATTCTGAACTTCCGAGCTGAGGGCACAGTCAAAACTTCCCCGGTTCGTTCATCCTGGTCTCCTAAGCTTAAGCCGAGAGATGTATCCGGTACATTTGTCACAATCCCTAAAGTAAGTTTATGGCGTCAGTAACCATCCCATGTTGAGTATACGTCAAGGCTAACAATTATTGACCAGGTTGTCGAAGGTATCGTCTAAACACTGGATGGACGTAAGATGTCTTTCTTTCCTAAACCGAGTGGAAAGCGTGTTGCGATGACTTTTGTGTCCGAATGGCGGAAGAGTTGGAGCCTCTCGCCCGTATTTCAGCTCGGGGAGGACTGCATCTTTCATGTAGCCGCGGAGGTCGTCGATACCCCACCAAGTCATACCAAGTGTACGTGTAGGACGAGTGATATCTTCAGGAGAAAACGGCAAGGAGAGGGAAAAGGCTGATCAACAAAAAACCTACGATGATCCTCGAGCATTTATAATAAGTACTGGTGCATAGTGGGGCCTTGACAACCGGGGAACACAATACCATGCGTCTGCTTATTGTTGTAGAGATCGTACATCAAACTTGCATACTTGCGAATTTAGAGATCGGCAACTCCCGTTTATTCGGCAACTTCCGGTCCTCAGAATCTGGCCCCAAGCTAACTGCTGGTCCCGCCGCCATCGCGTCAAAAGCTCCTCAAGAGGTGCGTTCTATGAATCCCTGGACCTCTTACCGTTGAGTGCATGCATCCAATCCATCGTTCCTCTGAGACGGGTTGCAGGTCTCAGAAAACATGGGTGGATGCTGTTGCATGCTCTCAGATGCGCCCCAAGATGTTATTCTAACCGTTTTCATCATCCAGCCTCAAGATGGGTGCATACAAGTATATCAGTGAATTGTACAAAAAGAAGCAGTCTGACGTGCTGCGATTCCTCCTTCGTGTCCGGTGAGTTTAACAGAAGGCACCCATTCAGCACCGCTAACTTAACACCCACAGATGCTGGGAGTACCGTCAGTTGAACGTTATCCACCGGGCATCCCGCCCATCTCGTCCGGACAAAGCACGCCGTTTGGGTTACAAAGCCAAGCAAGGCTATGTTATCTACCGTGTTCGTGTCAGGCGGGGTAACCGCAAAAAGCCTGTGCCAAAGGGTAAGCTTCCCTCGTCCATCGAGTACCTGTTGGTGGCTCAAAATGCTTGTCAGGTGCTACTTATGGCAAGCCCGTCCGTCAGGGTGTCAATCACCTCAAGTTCCAGCGAGGCTTGAGGAGTGTTGCAGAGGAACGTGTTGGTCGCCGTTGTGGCAACTTGCGCGTCCTCAATTCGTACTGGATCAATCAAGACGGCGTTTACAAATACTACGAGGTTATTCTTGTTGATCCCAGTCACAAAGCGGTAAGTATCAATGTAATTTGTTGCAACCACGCTGACCACCAAGTTTAGATTCGCCGGGACCCTCGTATCAACTGGATCGCGAAACCAGTGCACAAGCGCCGTGAGGCCCGCGGTCTCACCAGCATCGGAAAACAGGTTCGTCCTGGCTATTTATGCAAAGCAACCTTGACTCTTACCTTGATCACGCAGAACCGTGGGCTGGGCAAGGGTCACCGCTACAACCATACCCCGGCCCGTTCAACTTGGAAGAAGCACAACACCCTCAGTCTTCGTCGTTACCGGTGATTCCATGCATCTTGTTCCGTTTCATTTTGCGTCTATGTCTGGTATGGCTGCATGTCCTTCCAACTTTGATGAAAACCATGTGTTACAACCGTGTGGTCCACCTGCTTTGCCTGTGAGAAACATCGCCTTCTAAGTGGAGCACGTTCGCCTCGTGTTATTCGCGTGTACGTTAGTAATAGTTACGACACTCGACTGCGGCATCGTGCCGGATCTCTTATAGAGGAGACCAGCAACATCCCTCCGGACTCTACCACGGAATGAGATACCACGGACCGTCGTTCTCTTTGCTATTACATACCTTCTCGATGTTGTCGCTGGTGCATGCTGGGCTCATGCACCTACTCTTCCCACATCCATCCAATGTCGGTAGACCGCACATCGATCCCTTGAAGCGCACCTTCGTCGAGAACACAACATTGTGGGTCATTCAAGACACGTATGAAGGCTCGAGTTTTTTCAAGTGTGTTCGACATGTGTTCCTCGATTAAGATGTCCCGAACTAATGGAGTTGTCAAGCACCTTTGACTTCTACACTGGTGCGGATCCGACCAAGTTCGTGCGTAGCCTCCTCCGTGGGTTCACTGGCACTGACACGCGATTGCAGCGGATTAGTGACGTGAGTCTGAATATCTACGAGTCGACATGAAACAAAGCTTCTCCCAGCTTCGTCAACCAATCGACTGCATTCGCCCATGACCTAGCGTATGTCACATCTGACAACAAGGTTATTATGAAAGGCGATAATACTACTTGGCTTCCGGAGGGTGTCAACCGCAACAGGTAGCCATCACCACGAAACTTGGGAAATGTGCTCAACGAACCACTCCAGTGTCCGTATATCGAGCCAAGCTATGTACAATACCGGTCTCTTCGTGTTGGACCTCGATAGGGCGCCATGGGGATGCGGTTCGTGGTTTCATCCTGATCGTGTCTGCTTTCTCCAACCAGCCTTCTAGGTGTATGGCCTGCGTTTTGGTATTACGAACTATTCTTCACAAGCTACCCTCCTAACATCGTACTGATACTAGGACATTGGGGGATGGCACTTGGCCGTGGGTACGTATGCTGACCGTCTTCAATGCCCATCTTGACTCTGCTCAAGAACGGCGAAATAGATATTATCGAGGGTGTACACGACAACGAACACAATCAAGTAACATGGCATACTGCTCCAGGTATGGTCGGTAAAAATTGCTTGCTCTTTGCTAATCTTCGCGAAGGGTGCAATCTGACGACCACGGCTAATTTCACGGGTACAATCGTAGTAGGTC
>JBBPMA010000002.1:117531-128538 GCA_038090075.1 Xanthoconium purpureum
ACACAATCAAGTAACATGGCATACTGCTCCAGGTATGGTCGGTAAAAATTGCTTGCTCTTTGCTAATCTTCGCGAAGGGTGCAATCTGACGACCACGGCTAATTTCACGGGTACAATCGTAGTAGGTTATCGTGTCAAATACTGGTTAATCAGACGTTCTAACATTACGCAGCAAACGAATGGCGTAGACAACTCTCACTGCGACGCGCTGACCAATAACAACGCTGGTTGTGGAATCACAGAATGGAGCCGGGCATCCTATGGTCCATACTTTGAATCACAAAGCGGCGGCGTGTTTGCGATGAAATGGGATTCGAGTGGAATTGCAGTTTGTCAGCTCACGACAGTTTGTGCGTCTTGTTGAGGCCTCACATCGATCAGGGTCATTCTACCGCGCTGCTATTCCCCAAGACATCACTCAAGGTTTACCGGACCCATCGAACTGGGGGGAACCCGTCGCGGCACTCTCTCCAAAGAACTGCGACATTTCAAAATACTTCGCTAACCACTCGATCGTCTTTGGTATGTCTTTCAGACTGGTTCGCACTTTTCAAGCTCATTCTGGATCTAGATATTACGTTTTGCGGTGAGATCCCTGAGCATGTCAAGAAGGTTCTTCGTTAATTCATCCAAACAAGGTGACTGGGCCGGTAATTCCTACGCCACTTCTGGATGTCCGGGAACCTGTACCGGGATATTGAGGGATCCATCGAATTTCGTAGTAAGTATTATAACTCGCATGTGAGATCTTCGACTTTCACAAACTCGTTCGCAGAATGCGTCATGGATCATTAACTCCCTCAAAGTCTACAAGGCAGCAACTTTGGCCGGTGGTTCCTCAAACTCAGCCTCAGGACTGTCCATTAACATCTCCTTGATTTTACACATCGTAACAGCTGTGGCCACTATGCAGACCTTGTTATCTCTGTTATGAATACCGTGAACGACCAGGTGGACGTTAACATATGATTACTGGTTATCTCACGATGGTTACATTGGATAGAATCTATGTAGTCTTCTCAATAGATTGAAGTGAGGTAATCCCATGGTACAGCTACAACACCAGATTCTGTGGTTCGTCTGTGCTATCGAGATCAACCTCGGCAAAACCAGGTCTCATAGGAGTGATGCTAGCATGCCCCATTCCGAACGCCCACCCATCTGTCCCTACAGGCACAGTCGACAAGTCCGGGTTGATGAGGGGTTGGATATCAGGAGAAAATTTGAATGCGAGGTATCCATCCGCCTGAGCAGCTGCGCTGCCTGCGGAGATAAGCCCACTGAGAAGGTCACGTTTATCTTCAAGTGGCCCCCTGCGAGATCCCTGAAGTTCTGGGACATGTTTAAAGAGGCGGCCGTACGAATTACGCCACATGCGTGTCCAGTATACTCGTAAACCTTCAGGGTCCATAAGTTTATGGACCATCGGAAGGTTCACGTTGTACAGTCCAACCTCGCTGTTGCGTGTTCCATCCGGATCCTTTCCCCAATTTGTCCATAGATATTTCACGATACGTATAGAAAGGTTGTGTGCTGGCTCATTGAAATCGAGGGGTGAAGGATGGAACACGTGGCCGTAAGAGATCGCAATAGCACGTGTACGAGAAAGTGCAGCAGACATTGCTGCACCGATGGTGCCTGATGAGAGAGAAAACGCGGCTGTAGAGTGTGGTGAAACTCTTACACCTGTTGATGAAGTTGCACCTGCTAACCTGACGTATTTCTACCATAATTCGGTCCTGAAATCTGATGGGGTTGACGGTCGAATGTAATAGGGAGTAGATATGTACATACAACGAGATCAATTTCTCCAGGGTACAAATTGTGGAGAGCAACGTTTGTACAGGTTGCAGGAGTCTTGAGATCATTACGTGAGCTTGATGTCTACGAGATAGATCGAGTGGAGACCGCACGCCGTCAAGCAGAATCCACTCTGCGATCTCTTGTTCCTTTAACTGCCTTGGGGTATCTGATATTTCACCCTCAACGCCATCTATGGATAGATACGTAAAAGTTGAGTCAGACCATGGCAGGACAAACTGACCTGGGCTTCTCGGGTAGAAATATCTGCCTCGGGTGACTTCACTGATGTGGTATGCTTTTCCTGGACGCTCGGCGCTGAGATGAGATTCGACTGAGGACAAAGTACGTGTACCAACCGATCCAAGACTTTTGGGAACTTGGTATGACGACTCTCACGTTCCATTCTATACGGCGATTGCATCGGACAATCGTGGGGACACAAGAGGTTGTCGTGCTCACCGAGATGATTGGTGAGGTGCTGATAAAGACCAAAGATGTAAGGTGACTCTGGACCTGGCGGGCCATCGTCGTTCTGATATGTAGTGAGACGATGAGTGACATGGTGGCCTGGACGAGAGAGGATACTGACGACGAGCAACACCCTGGGGCTGTTGGGGGACATGGCCAAAGGGAGCAACGGGCGTCTGAGATGTTCCCATGATTAAAAAATAGGCACTGGCCCGATCGTCGTCGCCGTCGAGAGCAACGTCTGCGAGTCACCTCGAGTGTGGTTTATTTACCCCGCGCTGTTGTCCATGATCACCACCATCTGAACCTGCCATGTCTACGCCTCACTCTCTGCCCGCCATCCCGACACTCCCCCCCATAAAGATGCACGACGAGAGCGACCACGATTCCGCTCATTCTTCGTTGTCCGCCACCCCACCCGATGCCACCACCCCCACTTCCCCAATCGCAACCCGCTCAGCCCCACTTCCTCACCACCCTCCACAACAAAATCTCCGCAAGTCCGTTTCCGCCGATTCTTTCATCGGTTACGAACGAGAGAAATCCTCTTCCCCTTCTAGCTCGCGGCCTCCTCGAACCACACACACACCAGCCGGTCCATCTGGAACTCGCAGGACAGACTTGTCTGTCGATTCTGCACGTCGTTATGACACGGAAACCGCCCCATTGTACGTCCGGACTCGCGGCGTAAGTATGAGTGCCAGAAGCGACAGTCACGACTCGGCCTCAGAGCAGAACTTGGAATCCGAACCGTGGCAACCTCTGAAAAAGGTGGATAGAAGTAGGGGAGGCTCGGTAAAAGGCAAGGAGCAGGCGCGACAATCTCGTCGTCCCGGTGACCTCAAACTTCCTGCCCGCAACCAAGCGCCAGCTGTCCCAGTGAACAACATACCAAACCAATACCCCCAACCCATATCACGCGATGACGCTCGGCGATTGCATTCCACGACATCCCTACAGTCATTCCCGAGACATTCGTCCCTCACAGACGTCATATCTGGCCGTGTCAGAAGCGGCAGCCTCGGGTTACAGAGCTCCGGAGGTAGAGGCTTGCTGGCCGATACTGTCCAGCCAATGGTGAGTGGCCAGCCAGGTCGGTGGACCACCGGGCGAAACTGAGGCAATACAGTCATTCCCCAAGGAGATTTCCATCGCTGTTGTGGGCACGCCTGGTTGTGGAAAATCTACGTTCGTCTCAGAAGATGCAAAAGCCTATGGCGTCGAAGACTTCGCTGCACTCTTCGCCATGTCAGGGAGTTCGATTTCTACGCCTTTCCGCTGTGAGCACTGAATACATTCGCTCGTTGGTCTATTCCTCACCCTTTCCAGACACTAGACGACTTGACTGGGTCAAGCAAAGGGAGCCGCCGAATGTCTCGATCGTGATTCACGAATTGGACATAACAAGACTGACTTCCCCCCCTCGTGTAGATGGTATCTTTGTATGTTATGACAGCGGGGATGTCTCGTCATTCGTGCCTGTCTCCAACTTTCTTCGTGAGTCAAATGTCCTGCTTTAACTTTCTGTTCTAATTACTTACCGTTCTTCAAGGGCTGATACGTCCGATGAAGTACTCTGTCATTGCAGTTGCTCTGAAGTCGGATCTTCCTGTGGCTGTCGACCCTCAGACTTCCTTGAGTTTATTCCAACAGCATGATGTCGGCCTGGTGCAAGTTAACCATGTCGGAGATGCAGGCAAGATGAGAAAGGCGTTCAAATTTCTGTTGATGTCTATCCTCAGAGTACCGAGTAAGTGTCTGGACGTCAAACTTGGTGTTCCACATTAACCGTGTTGTGCGTACAGATACTGTCCTTCGAAATCCTGCATCACCTGAAACGTTGGCTTCCCCATTCCCATTTGAGAGTCGAGGGTCAATCTCGGCAACACCTACTATGTCTTCTTCTGTACCTTCTGTCCGCACCATGTCTCAGGCCAGTTCTTTTCGGCTTTCACCAACATCTACCCTCCCATCATCACCTCCTCCGCTGGCAACGTCCCCGACGCGTGCCCGCTCAACATCGGATTTATTTTCGGAACACGAGAAAGCCAGGTCTTGCACTTCAAATGGACGCAAACTATCAAATGCACGTAGTGTTATTAGCCTTGCGGCGAGCAACAGCTTGCAGTCACCTTCCGTCCAGTCCTCACATCCGGTGAAAGGTGATATACTTGAAGATGATGGCCGTCCAAAAGATAAAGAGCCGTAGGTGTCTTTTTTCTGTATCATGCTATCGGCTGAGGCTTGTGTTGAAAGTCGATCAGTTCAATATGCCACTCTAGATGAGCTCCTTGATAAGCTCTTGTTTCTTGCAGTCAGCGGGGATGGTCAGTTCACGTAGACCTACAATCGTATTCCATCTGAGGTTGATAAACAGATCCAACTTTCATTGCACATTTCTTGCTTACCTACCGGAGATTTGCGACCCCTCGAAGTATCTTGTTGGCTATGCAAAAGCGCATGCGACAACTTGATAATTCGTTAGGCGATCCCATGTTTGCTAGTTATGCTCAAATGAGGTGAGTGAATCGGTAGCTCACTGCGGTCGTCTGATCACCCCCTTGTAGGATTTGCCACCTACTTGAGACTTGGATGCATACCTATCCACAGGATTTCGCTTCTCCGGGAGCAGCAGGTGCTTTGAACGCTTTGGTGAAATCCATCGTTGGGAAGACATATCTTTTACATTACGGATCCGACTTTCTTCCTTTTCTGGAACACCTTTCAAACATCATTGATTCCGATTCAGCTTGGGCACACAAGGCCAACCACCTGCTCGAGGATGCTGATGATCCCTACAGTATATCGGACGGTGAAGATGAGGCACTTGCAGTAACCACGGATTCAGCGTCGTCTCACCTGTCGTCTGTGGCCTCCAATGAAAATTCGATCGGGTCGAACTCGAGAGAGCGTAAGCAAAGTTTGCCTTTGAGCGCAAAGGCGCTGTTCATGCCCACCCCGTCGCACCCACCTGACGCTACCGAGATATCACCGAAGCAGCTCCTCAAGGAATTGTATCGTCAGTCATTAGAGCTACAAAACTACGACTGTTCCGAGATCGCTGAGGAGATCACTCGTGTCGAAGCCAAGCTGTTTATGGGGATAGAGGTATGTCAACAATGCGAACTTTGTTTCGTATTTAACATGTTGGTCTTGTAGCCGAGACACTGGCTCCGATATACGCTCATTCCTGGTCGCAAAGATCCCGAATCTGACTCTATCTCGCGATTTAACGCTATTTCAAACCATCTTGCGGATTGGCAAGTGCCGGAAGTGTATCTTGTCCACACCTAACATTTCTGTAGGGTTGTCTCTCTGATTCTGTGTCACGACAAGCCCAAAAATCGAGCAAAGCAGATCGAGAAATTTGTTGATATCGCTCACAAGCTTCGTGCTCTGAACAATTATTCTGCCCTCCGTGCCTTCGTCGCCGGAATAAACAATTCGACTTTTCAAGGCGACGATACGATGGAGATATTCAAAGCCAAAACGCCAGATCACTACAAAAATCTTTTGTCGTGGGACGTTCTACTTCAACACAGGGGTGCTCATCAGGCCTATCGGATGGCGCTGAAGAACACCAAAGGAGCATGCATTCCCGCTTTGTACGTGACTATACCGATGACTGTAGCAACTGAGAACAGACATCTCACAGAGAAGTACATATGTCGGATCTGATCCGTGCTCATGAAGGAAATCCGGATTTCAGCGCCACCGAACCTAACAAAATTCATTGGGGAAAGTTCAATATGTTTGGGAGATTCATCCAAAGCACGACCCATTGCCAACTGCAATGTCAAACGACATCTGATTACAACTTCCCTGATCGACCGAAGATTAGGAATCTAGTGTTCAATGAGTACGTGATGCCGGAGGAGGTTAGCGTTTTTTGTTTTGGTCCGACGCCCTCGAACTGAGTAACTTTACAGATGCAGGTTTCCAGGATGGCCCCGGTTTCAGATTTGGATGGTATTGACGAACCATTCAGACCAAGCTTGCCTCGGTCGATCTCAAGAGATGATGGTCACTTTACAGGAAGAGACATTACTCTCATTCGCAGATTATTTCAGTGGTGATGATTCCCCACTTGTGCGCCAAAAATCACTGTTGTATCGCCAGTTCTTCTGTCTTGTCTCTTTATTGTGTTGTCTAACGTCTATCACATTGGATACCCTGTTGCATACGTACTACCATTACTGACTGGGTCGTTTTACCTGATGCATTGTATGATATTATGCGGCCTTAAAAATGGCTGCTCCATTCTTCCGACGTTGCGATGTTGTGGTCGACATGTCAACGTGGTCGGCCAAATCTTGATTGTTCTTGTTGCTCTTGTCAACGTTGTTCGAGAGGCAATTGTTTCGTAAGCCTTGTTCTGTCATGGAAGCAATCCATGGGTAGTCTGGACCCTCGCTTAGGCCTGGTTGCTTATTCTATTCCAAGGACAATTGACGCTGCATCAGTACACGACCGTGATAAGCAACCCCAATTCAGGTGCCCTCATAAAAGACATGACATTCACGACGGACAATCTACATCCTACCCCGTTGCATTTCCTCAGACCCTGCGGTACTGGTTTACTCGCGATTAAAATTTCGAGCAGGATCTCGTTTATCACTCCTTCAAGTTACAGATCTCGTTCCCGCCATGCTCGCCAACATCTCGAAAACCACGACATTATACCTCACACCCATTTTGATGCTAACGTCGTTATTCCTCATACTCTTTGCGTATCTCGCGCCGGTAGTCATGCTACACAGTCAAGTGTCACTCTTGATGGTAACGCCGTCCACGATGCTCACGCGACCTGGGTCAAATCAAGTGGTGGATGGCCCCAGTATGCTTATAGGGATGCTAGGCAGGTCTCAATTCTTGAGTGGATGATCAAGGACTGACAGAGGCATAGGGTCGTGTGCCAAGCCAAACAATGCAGCAGCTCTAACTTGCACCTCGCCCTCAATCTCCCCCGTTTATAGTGTGTACCTTTTCTGCTGCTTGCTGTCGCAAATGTGAATTTAGTCTTGACGTGGCAGACGCTTCGGTGTTTGCTTCGAACACACCTAGCTCTGTGTTGGCAGCACCTCCCACTGTTGCACCAGTGTTTCTCGCAATATCGCTCGCGTTCACCATGATATTCTTCGTCATGTTCACTGGGATCTCATTTCGACATCTAATGGGCAAGGCAGGAAATGTCTGGGAAAACCCGTTGCTGCAGCGGGCTTCCGCCTGGATTGGTATTTCCTCTTTCCTCGTCGGTATGTAGTACATTATGGGCCACTGACGTTTCGCACTGAAGATTTGCACCTTACAGGCTTGGCGTCTTTTCTCATCATTCGCATGTATTTTGGGAAGGCGGCAAGTGATTTCAATCAGAGCATCCAAGGTCAAGGAACAAATGGTCCGCAACTCACTGCAAATACAAGTAATGCATTCACGAGTGAGTTCTCGTTGATTTTTTCTCAGATCAAGTCTAGACGCTTATAATTCTGTCAGTGATTTGGGTTGGCTATGCATTCTTTGCTGTACCAGTAGTCGTGTCATTGGCAAAACTGCATGTCCTTGCAACAAAATGAAAGAATACTTCGCATACATAGAACATATATACAACCATCGGCATACTTTGGACACTCATTAGCTATTTTGTATCTTGAATTGTTACGTTTGCTCATCAGACTAACGATATGAGTATTTAGTATCCTCTCGCTTAGTCAGCATATCTGTAATTTAGTCGCCGCTTCAATACTTGTCACATAATGTAGTCTTGGCGGTTGCACTTTTCTCTACTCAGTGGACTAGTTTGTTGATGTGAGTTCTTTTCTTTTGCCGTGTAACTTGTGATGAGCGTTGTATTATCAACCACCACTGGCACCTCTTAGTCGACTTGATGCAGAGCTACGGCCTTACGGTCCCTCTGCATCACTGACATTACCGACTCTCTGACTTATATTAATATTGTTCGATCTTTTCCCTCTCACTGCAGGCTGACACTTTTTTTTAGAATTTCCAATCACGCCCGAGCGGAACTCCGTCGAAGATACTTTGGGATCCCGTGATATACCAACCCTCAGAACGATGTAGCGGCCCGGAGTTTTTCGCAGTCAACTGGCTAGACCTCCCTATGGACTCCAACACTCAAACTCCGAATATCGATAATTTTGTAAGGGTGTTCTGTTCAACCGCGTACACACGGGCTGCATTGTTCCCAGCCGATGCTTTATATATGCCAGCAATGTGATAGCAATCGTATCCCCCCTCTGCTCATACCCTCTCACAATGCCATCGTGGTCTGATCTTGCCGCCGATAAGAAACGCCGTCAGCAGGAGGCAATTCCCAAAGCGTGGTTGGTCTCTCCTGCGCCAGAAACGACGCTCAACGTGACTGGCTTCCCTGAGACATGCGGCCTATTGGCACCACGGGAGCTTGCGATCACCAACGAGGACATCCCTTTATTGCTGAAAAGGCTTGCAAGCGGTGAATGGTCCGCCGTTGAGGTCACGACCGCGTTCTATAAACGGGCGATCATCGCTCAACAATTGGTACATTTCTTTGTGGTTGTGGTTCATCGCCATGATTGACGAGAACTAGGTGAATTGCCTGACCGAAATATTCGTGGAACGTGCACTTGCTCGTGCCGCTGAATTAGATGATGCGTTGAAGAAGACCGGAAAAGTTGTTGGTCCACTTCATGGACTCCCTATATCCTTGAAGGACCAGTTATGCATCAAAGGTTTGGAGACAACGATGGGCTACGTATCTTGGATCGGAAAGTACGCAGAAAAGAATGCAGTCCTGGTCGATATTTTAGAAGAGTGCGGCGCTGTTCCATTCGTAAGGACAAACGTACCACAAACGCTGATGGTAAGTCAGACGTATTCTGTTTCCAGACCCGTGACGCTCATTCGAATCCAGTGGCCTGAAACTTTCAATAACATTTTTGGCAGGACGACCAATCCCCATAACCGTTCACTGACTTCGGGGGGCTCCTCTGGGGGAGAAGGCGCTTTGGTCGCTTTGAGAGGAAGCCCCTTGGGTGTCGGTTCTGACATTGGAGGGTGCGTATCTCTTGAGACTTTGCACAAATCATAGGCCGATCTTCTCCCAGCTCCGTGCGGATTCCTGCTGCTTTCTGTGGCGTCTACGGGCTACGGCCTTCTTACGGTCGCGTTCCCTATGGTGGTGCTGTCAATTCCCTCGAAGGACAGGACTCCGTGTTATCTGTCCTTGGCCCGATCACCAGCAGTATTTCGGGACTCAAGACGTTTATGGAAGCGGTCATCAAGGCGAAACCCTGGATCAAAGACCCATTGGCCGTGCGCAAGGAATGGGACGAAGATGAATACCAACTCAAAGATAGGGACAATGGTCGCAAACTTTGCTTTGCGGTCATGTGGGATGACGGTGTCTGCGTCCCGCATCCGCCTATCACTAGGGCGCTCAAACAGGTCCAAGCAGCGCTCGCAACTGCTGGTCATAATGGTATGTTCACGTTCATGCATCTTTGTCGCATTTCTTTCTGACATATTGTCTAGTCATTACATGGTACCCGTTCAAACACGAGAGGCTCTGCGACTTGACGGTATGTGACGTTGGCTTTGTCGTTGAAAAGTAAAGCGAGATGCTGTTTGTTTTAAGAAGGGAATATGGGATGCCGGCGCGATGGAGGATTTCACGGTTGTCACCTCAGCGAGTGGAGAACCGCTTATATCCACCATGATTCCCGACGGTGACAAGAATGGATCTGCCGTCCGTCCCAGGAAAGATGCTCTCACTGCATACCAGTTGTGGCAGGTCCAGAAAGAGAGAAGAGATCTTCGTATGTCATACTTGGAACACTGGAACAATACCGCCACGAGCACAGGGACGGGACGGCCTGTGGATGCCATCATCTGCCCTGCTGCTCCTTATGCTGCTCCCCCTCATGGGTACAACAGGTTGGTTTCGTTAGTTCGAAATTCTGTTCTCTTTTGATGAAACCGACTGCTAGGTACACTGATTACACCAAAGTGTGGAACGCTCTCGACTACACCGCGTCGATTTTTCCTGTGACCACGGTTGATCCAGCCATCGATGTAAAGCAGCCTCCCGAGAACTTTATCAATAATTTCGACCGTGCGACTTACGAGATGTGTATGTCCTGGTTCCTACGACCCAGTACACCTTACTAAGCCATTCCTCAGACGAACCCGAGGTATTCCGGGATGCCCCCATCAGCTTACAACTTGTAGGACGTACATTGGAAGAGGAAAGCGTCATCGCAATGACTGAGATCGTCGATGCCGCACTGAAATCGGTCAAGAGTCAACTGTAGCATACAATAGGTAAATACACATTGTACGAACGAGAATGTAAATCAAAGCTTGGTCGAGTGAAGCGCTTCGTTCACAAAAATGCCCGCAGCGCCCATCCCGCTACCCACACACATACTGGTGCAGAGTATCTTCTCGTTTCTCCGACGCAGTTCGGTCAGGCCGGTTACCACTTGACGCATACCAGCTGCAAACACATCCAGTCATCTAATAGAAAGACCGAGGAGGGGACTCACTCATCCCAAGAGGGTGTGTCAAGGCGATCGCGCCACCACTGCGAAGAATACTCAGATACTTGTTCAGAAACGGGTACAAGAACCATACTTTGGGTTGATCTTACTGATCGGGATTCCAAGCTCTTCTACGCAGTACGCGAACTGCGATGCGAACGCTTCATTTATCTGTGTAAATCAAAGAATGAACTGCAAA
>JBBPMA010000002.1:128635-230475 GCA_038090075.1 Xanthoconium purpureum
AACGAAAACGAAGTTAAAGGTGTCCTACTTCGTAGACGTCGACATCTTCTTTCGACAGACCATGCTGTGATAAGACTTTGGGAATGGCTACAATGGGACCGACGCTCATGTACCTGGGCTCGACGCCTTGAGAATGTGCTTAAGTTACGATCACAAGCATGTTAAACCGAAAGCAACATACCAACGACAGCACATCCGACCCATTTCGCCAAGATCTTCATGCCCTCAGCTTGCGCCCTTTCCCTTGTCGTAAGGATGCATAGCGCAGCACCGTCACCGATGCCGCTAGCGTTGCCTGCTGTGGTAGTTTGCTCGCCCCAATCAGGAAACACGGGTTTCAAACCAGCAAGAGATTCCATGGTCACCCCTGGACGGATAGTGTCGTCCACGGAGATGACAGATCCGCGGATTTCGACCGGGATAATTTCATCTGCAAATAGACCTTTTGCGAGCGCCTACCCAGATTTGACTGTAAGAAAATGATCTTCTTCGATAGGGTGGGATATGAATACCTGGCTGGCTCTGGTATGCGAAATCAGGGCATATTCGTCCTGCTTTCTGCGCGGGACCTTGTATGTCTGTGCGACCAGTTCAGCAGTCCAACCCATAGGCTAGAGGCGGGTAACCTCAGTGGGAGTAAGGAGGTAAGGGTCTAATCTCAGACCTGAATACAGTCATGTGCTTGCGGATTGTGGCCAACTGCCTCGGCAATAGTTGGGGTGGGGCGGGGACTGGCATTCCGTTGCGAAAGACGGATAAAGGCTGAGAAGGACACTCACTTGAGAGTCATGTTCTCGACACCGACCGCAACACCGAGAGATATCTCCTTTGACTGGATTGCGTGGGCGATGTTCCGGATGGCCATGAGACCGGAGGAACACAATCTGTTGACTGTTGATATGGGCACCTCGTGGGGTATACCAGCAGCCAGGGCAGCCGCGCGGGAGGCATAGGCCGGAGAAGGTGGATGGCAAGTTCCTGTCGACGAGTCATTGCATGCCTCTGAACGTGGAACAAAGTCACCTACCGACACATATATCCTCTATTTTCCGCGGGTCGAGTCCTGTCTCTTTGATGGTTGCCTGCGGAATGCAATGAGTATCCTGTCATGGGCCAGCCAGTCACCATTGACACCGAACGTACCTTGAACAATGCCTGCATCATTTCATCCACGGGTGAGTCTTTGAACTGGCCCTTCCGGTGCTTGCCCGTCGCAGTACGCTTTGCGAACGTGATGACCACATCATCTGGCCGTTTGTCTAGGATGGCACTAAATCTTTGTGTTGTGTGCGTGGACATGGTACGTATGGAGCGGATCGTGGACACCAACATGGAGGAACCTAGCAAAGCGCGGTGAGATCCGGCTCCTTGCTCAAAGGGTCAATAATAACATGCGTGTCATGATGACCGGGCCCAAGTGTCTACACACGCTCAGCTGACATATATATCACACATCTCTCGGTCCACAAAAGCACATCTTCATTTTGCAATATCAGACTGTAATGTCTAAACTGTTGCCCGGCGGATAATGGATTACCTTTCGGGTTGAATCGGTGCATTTGACGGCAGGAGACTGAGATATACAGCTTAGCGAGGCTCTCATTCCCGTCGTGCCGAAAGACCTACTTGAATATTCCTATGACGAGGGCCTAGTTACAGCCTTGATGGCATTCGACAAAATACTGGGTTTCTTGGACTGCTGCCTGAACCCTGCAATGATGGTATCGTAACAGGTTCTGCAGGCGTGATGGGCAAGCTTGGCTCCCCCGCAAGCTGGACAGTTGACGATGTCTACAAGAACAACTGTCAGAGATAGACCGCGTTTGGAGCAGAGGCGACGTGCTTTGCTTGTCCTTGAGACCCTTGTTGGCACTGCGCATCGATTTCCGGGAATGGGAGACTTTGCTTTTGGGTACGGCGAGGACTATTGCTGGAAGGAGGTCAAGAAGGGGTTGGAGAATAGGTAGTGCCAGGTTGAATGGTATTTGTGACGCCAAAGATGTGGGTGCGAACGCGGGGCGCGACAGCCATGGCAAACGAAGCGCAGAGAAAAGCGAGCGCGTCTGATGGAGTGCGAGAGCAGCCATGGCGGGCGAGTTGAAGCCGTTTGAAAGTTTTCGCTGTCGGGTCGGATTACAGCCACTAGTACTCCAAGTCTCTCCGCAACATTTACCATGTTCAGGCTCACCCGCCCCGTACTACACCAAGTCGTCAAGAAGACAACTGGGATCACGGGTCTTGCAGTACATCCGAATCCGCTCCCCGAGCTCACGGAGACATACCAATCCACCCTCTTGGCGCTGTCTTCGATACCTTCGATGTCTGTCTACAGGCAGGGTGTCGAGGCTCTCACGAAACGCAAGCTCAACATCGTGCAGGGTGCGAAGGGGGACATAGCTGCCGTGGAGACACAGCTGGACGAGGGCCAGATTGAAGAATCTCTGGACATTGCCCAGGACGAGCTGAAACTCGCTCAGAACATGCTGGAGTGGAAAGCGTAGGTGACCGGTGTTCCTGGGGCTCACACAGGGCTGATCGTCTCACAGTTGGGAGGCACTGGAGGAAAAGCCACCAGCGCGTCAATGGGAGTACTTTGGGAACGAGTCGAGGCCAACGTCATGAACATGGCGGTGATGAGTAGAGACGTGAATAGAACATCATTTTTATTCCAACTGTGTTGGCGCAGTTACTGCGGGAAACAAAGACTCTGGCGCACAGACACCGTCCAAACGCCTTCCAACTCACTTGTAGTTTTTGTTGATGAGATTACCAGTGTCAAGGCGAGTGATATCTATATACAGGCAACAGCAAGATGTACATACAATCATGGAATAAGATTTTTCTTTTTGCTTTCATACGATCAACATCGTCACACCAATTCGTAACCCGTATAATGACTGAAGAAGGGGACAAGACTTGTCTGCAACGATTGCCTATGAGAGGGAAGGGAAGGCGGTTTTGTCATCAACATTGACGTTGCCATTGGCATTGGGGGTACCACGTCCCCTGTCGCTGCGGCCACGACCGCCGCGAGCACGGCCTCTGCCCTCGCCTCTGTCACCACGACCACGACCACCGCGCGTGGGACGTTCAAAGTGGGCATCGATCTCGAGGTAGACCTTTTCTTTCTTTTCGGTGCGCGCTTTTGGAGCAGACTTTGTCTGAAGAAGAGACGTTAGGGTTGAAATGAGGAGGATGGGAGGAGGGGGTACCTTTCCAGAAAAGTAGGCGCCGTCGGCTTTCTCGAGAAGGACTGCACCTTCCCAGACGGTGGCTTCTCCTTCGTTGGCCTTGCGAGTTTCGAGTTTCGGGATGAGAGCGAGCTCCTTCTCTTTCTGTTGTGAGAGGTACTGGTCAAAGGTGAGGGTGTTGTCCTCTTCGTCTTGATCTCGGTCTTTTCTGCGAGGGGTGTCTGATTTTTGGGCGTCGGAGGGTGGTTGTTCTTGGGCGGAATCTTGAGGGGGAGCACCCCAGTCGTCTGCGGCGGCATCTGTTGCGGGAGCGCCCCAGTCGTTGGCGGGAGTATCTGCTGCGGGGGCAGCCCAGTCGTTCACGCCGCCGGACTCCGCTGCGGCGTCGAAATTTGCTGCTTCTTCTACCTTGAGTTCAGCGTTACCGTCGTCGCCGCCCCAGCCGTTGTGCAGTTTCTTGTCCGAGTCGCTGCAAGGGGATGAGGTCGGGAGGGGAGGTACAAGAGGGAACGCACGTTTTTCCGGTGGCACTGTGCCTGTCAAAAGTGCGGCCTCTGCCACGGTATGCACCACGGCCTCTGCCGCGGCTCTCTCTGCGTTCGCCATCGACTGGGGGGTGGGGGATGAGAGGAGAAAGGGCAAGAGAAGGGAATGCACGAACAGCGTCTCTGTTTTGTGTCGGAGGCGACAGGGGGATCCTCGGCAGAGGGTTGTTCGCGATCAGGGTTTTGGCGAGCGCCCCCACGCGGGTAGTATTTGCCTGTGCGCGATGCGGGACCACCCTTTCCGCGCTTTGCGGGTGCGGGGTGCTGCTCGGCTGGGGCAGCAGGTGCGGGTGCGGGTGCGGGAGAGGAGGAAGAGGTGTCGTCCTCTGGTATGTGTGAGCGCGAGAAGGGGATAAAGGAGGGAACACTGACCGCCGAGGAGGGCAAACTGGTTTCGACTTGCCACCGACATGGTGGAGCGAGGACGAGATCGCGTCGATAAGGGCCACCTCTCTCCGGGGTCCATCTCAGCCACACTGTACAGTTATTGCCACAAAACAGACACGGACCTCTGATACTCCTCTCTTAATCGCACAGGTTAGTGTTCCCCGCCCCCCGCCTCCCGCCCCACACTGACCATCGTCGACAGCCTACAGAAAGCATCTCGACGAGGACCAGTCCCCCTCTTGCAGGACGGGGCAGGTCGAGGACATTGAGACCGTTGAAGGGCTGGAGAGGGAGCGTGGATGGGACTTGGGTGCGGTGTCTCCGCTGGATGGCCGTTTGAGTGGTCTGTTCGTATGGACGCCATCGCAATGTCTCGTTGTACATGTCCACCTGTATTGCCAATATCTTGTGTGAATTCTCTCTCTCCTCCTCTCTCCCATCATGTCCCCCCGTCGCATGGACATATCCTCTCTCCTCCGTGACCCTTCTCCTCCCCCGCCCCTCCTCCCCGCCTCTCTCCAGAACATCCTCAACGGCCCCAGCCATCACCGTCAACAGCCACCACCTTTCCTCGGCCTCGACGCCCTCGTCCACGTCGCGTCAGAAGAACGCCGCAGGATCATCGCAGTTTCGCCATCTTCTCTCCCAGACAGAGACCCCGTTCACGACGATGATCGACCCTCCAGGTACTACAACTATCCCCTTCCTTCCCCAACCCAATCCCGCCAGCCCGATCTCCACCCCTTCCTCCAAGACAACACGAGACCCCACAAACGCCCCCGCGACACCTGTCTGCCTTCCCCGCCGCGTCCTTCATCTCCACAACCCACCTTTCCTCTCGTCCAAGGCCAATCCACGTCTCCAAGCACCCATCGCCACCCATCGGCTAGCCCAACAAACCATTACCCGACCCTGCGACGACATCCCATCCTTCACATGGAGCCAACCCGCCCTGCATTCTCCGGTCCCGTCAATGACATACGTGCCATCCCACAACCACCTCCCCTCTCCCCCCAACACACTTCCCCATTCCTGCACTCCCCTCAGCAACCTGCTCATTCGTCTCCTCGCAACAACTCTCCTCACCGCCACTCTCCCCAACGCATCCGTTCCCAGCATCATTCTCCAATCTATACTGGTGCTCCCATACCCACATTTGCAGACCCAGATGTCATGTCTCCGCGTTACGGCTCTGGTCCAAAGATGGCAGGCGGCATTGAAATACTTTCCAATGACTCCCCTTCCCTGAGAGAGTCGCAAAGACACGATTTCTCAATCTACCAAAACCCAAGGCGTGACCTGTCCATGGAACGGTTGGTATCCGAGTCGCACCCCGACCGTGCAGGGCATGATCTACAGAAACTTTCTCCTCTCTCGGGACATGTATTTCCAATGGACGACGATAGACATCAATCAAAGACACTCTCCCACGCGGTAGAGGGTCAAGAGAGCGTGTTCACTCGAGAATGGGTGCGATCACGTCCCCATTTCTCACTGCCCGATGTCACCACAGACAACACCAAAAGCATGGTCATGCCTATCAAGGAACCTATCCAACATCTCCCGGAGCGTCACCCAATTCGTGTTTGGGAAGAGCAGCCAACACCTCGTGAGCCGTCTAGACGCATCTCGCCAGCACGCACACCAGCCACCGTCCCCACCCTCGTGGAAGGGCGTACGTGGTTGGCAACATGTGAAAGCGGACACCGCGAGCGACCAGCCAAGGAAGATTGCGTGACGGCGTCTCAGCAGAAAGATGGTCCGCTATTTCATCCCATTCCTGCGTGCTGTCTCACTCCCGTTTTACCAGTGCCCGCGCCTCCATTATTTGTCTGCAAGGAACTGTCGCCACCTCGTCACCCAACGTCGGAGCCTTTGCCCGGTTTGCAAACAACCACCCGCATCAATACCCCACCGTTATTACCGATTCCAGTGGGGTCTGAGCCACCAGCACACTTTCCGCAAACTTCCTCGACCCCGCCTCCTTCAACTTCTCCCGTCTCTGATCTTCACCTTCGGAATTTGGGGGCACGATCTGATCGTCCCGAACGTTCCAGGCCGCAGGCCGACGTGATTACCGGTGTCCCGCTCACGCCCTCTGATCCGACCGCTACCGAGCGAGTACCAGACCAAGCAGACCTGATGCCAGGGGATGCGGACCCCAACCCCATAGTTCATCCACTCGTCCGTCAGCCGTCTCCAGAGCCAGTTCAACCAACCCCCTCGGTGCCTGGAATGTCAATGCACCCGACTCACACCAAAGTTTCGCAAAGCACAAGTAGGAGATCCCCGCAACAACCCCTCCCCGAGAAAGATGAACACAATGCACCTCTCGAGGTGCTGATCTCCCCGCCAATCCAGCCAGAACCAGTGTCTTGCACATCTCCCGAACCAGAACGTACCACCAAGCCAGAACCAGGAGTACTAGAGCAAACCATGATGGACGTAGACGAAGAACTTTTAAGCCTTGTGGAAGACCGCCCTGCTCGTGCCATACCTGTGTTCACAAAGGCGCAGATCGACGCAAAGTTACCTCCACTGATCACAGTACGTCAGGCTACCGGCGTAGGTACCGAACAGGGCCCAAGTGAAGCCTCTGATGGTCCATCATCGCTGCCGTCCTCCCAGCCTGTCCTCAAGGCTCCTCTTATGGCAGACGAGGAGAAAGATCGCGCGTCCATGCCCCCTCCAGCAGCACGTAACAGGAAAACTGAAAAGGACAAGTCCACTACCGCAACTGCAGCAACAGGGAGTAAAAAGAAAAAGGATGGAACATCGAAGGTATATATACCGCACTAAGCGAACGACCAGTCCTGACGCCACTTCCTCCGTTCAGCCCGCCGCTAAACCGAAACAGCCTTCAAAAGCACGGGCCAAACCTGCTCCAAAACCTAAAACTAAGCCCAATGTGGTGGAACACCCTTCTAAACCTGGTATTCCCAAGGTCGCATTAAACGTTAACGCTCGCTCGCGCTCTACCTCTGTCATCCCAGGCGCTGCGGATGATGTTGTCCCGGAACCAGAGGCCGATAGCGACAAAGAGGACGACAAGCTCTACTGCGTATGCAAAACACGGTATGACGAAGATAGAATGATGATCGCATGTGATCGGTAAGTATTGGATGAATAGGTCGTATCCAACTAGAGTAATGATTCCTATGATTCCTAGTTGTGACGAATGGTTCCATACATTATGCGTCAATATGCCAGATCTGGAAATCGATCTTGTTGATCAATTTATATGTCCCCCGTGTGTTCAAAGTGAGTATTTGCGGTCTTGTATGGTCTTGACAATCCGCTGAGCGTATTCACATCACCTTAGAACATCCACATCTACGAACGACGTGGAAACGGCGCTGTCTTCTTGGACTCCAACATGAGGATCCTTCGTCACCCGAAGCATGTCACAAGCCGTCGCGTGGCGCGTTCTCGAAGTATTGTTCTGACGACTGCGGTCTCAAGTCCATGCAGGCACGCATCGCACAATGGGAGAAATCGGGCGGCGTGCGCGATCTTCTGTGGGAGAGTGTCAAGAACGCGGCAAAACGAGAGGGCGTGGTAGTTTACGCCATGACAAATGGGTCGGGTCCTAGAATGATGGATGTTGACAGCAAAAACTCAGAGTCTAAACCTCTGGACTCTGCAGCAAGACGGAGAGCTGAACGCGAGGTTTCCCGCCTGAACGCACGCCTCGAAGAGGTGGTGAAGGAGCGCGAGCTGATGAAACGCGAATTGGACATGGTGACGTGGCGCGAAAGGGTAATCGAACTTGCTTCTCAGAGAGCAGGGAAGGTAGACGAGTGTGGATGGGATCAGAGACTCTGCTTTGGTGAGGAGGAATGGACGGACTTTGGTGAGGAGGTGTTGGAGAGCTATGAGGAAGAGCGAATCAAGGTGGAGTCGGGGGATGATGCCATGCCACTGGACACTGCCTCTGTCACACACGGTGAGTGGTGGTGTACTGGAAAGAAAAAGTGCGAGCGTCATGCAGGGTAAGGCCCCCACAATATGTTCCTTGTTCACTTTTTGAAAGCTTTTAAGTTGGCAGAAACTCCGTGCTGCAGAAGTCTCGTTCGACAAAGAGACGAAAGAAGGGATTCTGCTCAAGCTTACTACGCACGAACGCGAGATACGAAAATCCGTCGAAGATATACTATATCCACAGCCAAATGGCACTTTGCAAGCTTCCCCACTGGAAGTTCAGCTTAATGGGTCGGAGAGACCCCATGTCCCAGAAAGGGGAAAGAAAAGGTCATTGTAGCTGCGTATAATGTTGTACCCTATCCATAATGATATACCAAGTTGTAGCCATATGCTAGTTTCCCGTCGCATATCGAATACCGCGTTCCATCAATATCCATCCCCCTCGCCCCCTTCTTTACAGAAGCCCTTTTGTTCATACAAAACCTTGGCTTTGAAATCTTCACGTGCCTTCTTCTTGGCAATATCGTTTTTGTGATATGGGTCCAGAAACTGATAGTCGACTTGTTGTAGGGGGACATCGTCCTCTTGATCGAGGTCCTGAGCAGACACAACAATCAGTAAAGCGAGCGGAAGAAATGATGATATTAGACGTACGATTTCGCCCAATAATACCACATTCTCGCCTCGGATGAGGAAAAGGCCATGCCAGTGCTCTGCAAATGCGTTACCATGGTATATGCGTTCGACGGTATCTTCGAGTACAAGGTTTGCTGTGCCAGACGACACTGAGGATCCTGCAGGACACCTAGACAGACAGGCCACGCTGACTCACCAAACTGATCATAAGAACGCAATACACCATGCAACTTTCGACCGTCTCTGAGGACCACCAGCATCTTTCCTAAGCCGAAAATGGGGCCAAAAAGGGATGGTGGAGATGGCTCAGAGTGTTGGTTGGCGTGGAGTTGACTCGGCAGACGTACTGTCCACACAATCGACCAGGGATCCCGATGTTGTGAATGGGATGAGTGAATCCATGAATTTCACGTGTCAGGTGCTGCTCCCAGGCAGCCAATAAGTAGGAGAAAAAAAGACGAAAGGAACGGCCTAGAATTATTTGGACGGGGATGGTGACCGAGTCCAAGATGTGCACCTGTCTTGGATGATACGCCACATTAACCGCCATCGGGACCCGTCACAGCAAGCTGATATGGCCGAGTCGTTAAGGCGAGTGATTTGAATTGCACATCATCACTTGGGCATTGCCCGCGTAGGTTCAAATCCTGCTGTCAGCGAATTTTTTGGAGGGCCGATGGCCCATTGACATTTTAGACCTCGCTGACATACCACGTTTTGGTTCTTTCAAGATCATCCATGATAGAGACAATTTATATCGTCAGGCATGGTAGGTCTCCAACCACCCACTGGTATGCACATCTATGGACTCGCGAATGTCTTGCAGGCTTTAGAGCTAACTGGTTGACCTCAAACTGGTCAGTATGGAGAGTTGTGGTGTCAAATCGACATGTCACAAAAAGAACAATGATGCAGGACGAGCCCGACAGGTCTTGCTAGAGATCCTCCTCTAGCTGCATACGGAGAAGTAAGAGTGGCGATTATCCGCATCATCAATCTTACCTGTTACATCGCAGGCTCAAGCTATAGAATTGGCATCGTACCTAGAATCGCTCCCAAAAGACAAACAGCCAAGCGCGGTATTCAGCTCTCCATACTGTGAGCGGTGCCTTTTATCACAACAGGTCTTCTGAACGCCCATGCCGTGCATAGATCGTTGCCTTCAAACTTCCAAACCCGTCGCAGAACGCCTGTCTCTGCCGATCTATATCGAGCACGGTCTGATCGTCTTGGTGTGGTGCTTTCTAATTTCTGACAGGCAAGTTCAGGACTATCAGAATGGTATTCCCCTGTCGCCCCGGGAACAGGTCTGTTTCCTCGCCCAAAGCACGTTGTCGAACTACGGGCCATGTTACCCGAGATCAGTCCGTCCTGGAATTCAGTGGAAATTGATCCTTCTTGGAGCTCTATCTGGCTCCCCCCTCGCAAAGGAGAGGATTTTGAAGGCATTCATGCTCGGACGGCCGACTTTCTCGTACGGTTTGTCCACCAAATCGACACGCGATCGGACATGTGTCACCACAAACACGTGTTGCTCGTCTCGCATGCAGCACCGATCATTGCCATGTGCCGACACCTTGCTGCGCAACCCGAACTGCCGCTTAGAGTTGGGTGCTGTACATTGTCTCAGTTTTCTCGCAAACGTGATGCTGTGGGCGAGCAGGAGGGTCCTGGATGGGAAACGGTATTGCTGGCTTCCTCTGCCCATTTGGCGGACCAGGCGTCCCTGAGGGACTGGGGATTCGAGGATGTTGTGACTGACACCGTTACTGGCAAGGTATGTGTCCTCATAGGATCCTGAAAACAGTTTTACAATGACCATGGATAGGTCGTCTGTGACGTAGGAGTACCAGGCACGGAGGGAGAGGAGGACGACACATTTGGGCCACAGATCTACTCCAATAAGTTGTGAGGACTAGTTTGGGCGAGTTGAAGACATACCCTCTTAGATGCGAGTCACAGAAGAAATCCAGGATCGCCTTCGGATATCATGATGATTAGATTACAGCTACATTCATGGATACATTTCGAAAAAAATCTCTACGGCAACGAGATGTAAGCGCTCGCGTAGCTCACGCTGGAGCCTGAAACGCTGGAGCACTTGCTGCTCTGTTCGTAGCGCACAAATTGCAGTTTCGCCTTCTTACCCCTCTTCTCGATCTCGGAAAGCATACCAAGGAGCACACCTATTGGTTTCCTCCCACAGATGGTGTTGCCTGTACGATCCAGATACTCCAAGAATTCCGCGTGCGAGTCTGCTGCAGGGGAGTCCCCATCGGTCGATGGCGATAGGGTTAGAATATCCATGCCTTCCTGATCTAGATCACGTATTGAATCGTAAATTGGCCTCTGGAATGAATTCTGTTGAGAGCCTTGGCTCTTAAGATAGGTGCCAGGAACGTCGCTGGGGAGTGGCTCTGGGTAGTAGAAGGTGTATCCGTATGATCTACCCCTATAGACCATCAGTTAGGGAGATCGTTGCAATCACAGCGACTCACCAATGACAAAAATCGCTTGAAATCACAAAGAAGTTCTCCGGATCAGTAAAATAAGGCGCGAGGATGGTTCCATAGGATTTCTGCTGAGAGTGGTTGATGGAACCAACAAGGATTGGCACGACTGTGATATCAGAACTGGGGAGACACGAGTTAGTGGGATGGGCAATTGGGCAGCCAACTGACTCTTTAAATATCTGATACACGTATGGGAGATGCATCTCGATGCTATGCTCGTCCTTGTCCGTGCCAATCGACATGGTGCCGAATTTGCCTGTGTTCTTTAGGTCCCCTATAACTGGAGGAGTGGTCATAATCTGCTCTGTCCGTTGCAATCTCGTTGAAGGGACTTACTCTCCTTGTCAAGGCGTAGCTTTCCCAGAGGTGTAGCATAATAATCGCAGCCAGAAACATCACAGCGGTTCAGATGGACGTGATGCGCAGGGCCAAGAATGAAGACCCGCTTACTTCGATGGTACGGATGAGGTCGGGACCATACAAATTCAGAGGGGACTCACATTCCCTTCGTATCAATACATTTATATGCCCAGGCAGCAGCACGTCCTGACCACGTGTAACCAGCGTGCCTGGAGATCGCATGATCAGATGACAGACGACTGGATAAGAGAGTAGCAAACGAACGGAGCAATGATCGCCTTGCACCCCGCCATGGGAGGTGCGAAATCTTGGTCACCCGTGGGCTGTACAGCTGCTAGCCATCCACCCAACTGCTCGCCTAAGACCTGCGCTGTGACGAATTATTCGTGGTGTGAAGAGTAGCCAAGTGCTGCACGAAATCTACCATCGCTTTCGTACCAGGACCCAGCATGCTCTGCAGGTCTGCACACGGACTACGTTAAACCAGAGGAGAAGGGTGAGGAGAGACGCGCATGCCTTGTGCCACTCATGTTGTCCCGCAGGGAGAGCGAACGTGCAGGTTTGCGGAAGAAATGCAGGAGAGGTGACTGCATTAGGCAAGTACATAATCCCTCGAATATTGTGATGCATGATGCTTGCATACGTCCAACATATGGAATGGATACATGTGACGAACGAGAACACAATAAAAAAACTACTCTTCTGACCGCAGACGTGCAGCAGGGTTCGTCACCTTGACGCCGAGAGCCTTGGCCCTTTGATCAAGAGATGTCACCGGAAGGTCAGGAGTCGTCAAGGAACAACGCACCGCTCGAGGATAAGGGTACGGTTTCGGCTGCTGACGTTGTGTGCGATCTCTGCAGCGTAGCTCTTGTTGTGCATAAGAAGGATGTCCACCTCCTTGACATTGCTGACGAGGAACTTTTTGTAGCCGTTGGGAAGCAGGTGACGGGTCTATGGGCAGGAGATGCAGCTTAACGCCGACTCAAGAGAGGGGGAATGTTACTTTTTTGTTGCTCCCGTAACCAATCTTGGGCATTGGAAGCTGACCCTTGAAACGGCGCCTCACCCTGTTGTCGATACCCTTTGGTTTCCGCCATGCCTCTTTGACGCTGTGGTAACGATCGGACTGGTGGCGCCTGTAAGGGACGGGGTAAGATACTGAAACGAAATCACGAGTTGTCCACGGACTTGAATGGTTTGGTGCGCTTTTTGATGATGGGGATCTTGACGGCCATTGCGAGCTGAAGAGAAAGAGAAATGTCAGCATAGGACCAAGTGTTCCGTCATCCGCGCATCCAACCAAGCATCCACCCACAGCATCACCTTCCGAAACTCGACACTCTCGGGACAGGATCCCACGTCGAATGTGAGTGTCTGGGAGAGCGTACTTACGATTTCTGAGCTGGAGGGGGAGGGTCTGTCTGATGGGCGCGACGATGACCCTTGGTGGAGTGGTGAGGAAGGGACAAACACACGTCAACACCTGTGGCTGTGTTTATACCCCTGCCTGAGAGGCCCATTGCGGACGATCAGCGCGCTCAACAGGCCCCGACTGAGGAAAACTGTCGCCGTCTGCTACTCGAGCAGCACACAGCCACTGCAGCACCCCCGCACTACTCACCGCCATTCGCTTATTTAAAAAAGTTTTGTTCGCCCAGCCAGACCACGCTCTTCCGTTCAGGCCCAAAATGATCGCCGAGTCCGCTCTCGATTTCAGCTTCGATGACGACGACTGGCTCGCTCCCGCCCCGCCCATGCTTTACAGGGCAGCCAGCGTAGGCAATAGCTGGGGTGTCACCCGTATCGGACGCGGCTTCGACTGGAACTCCAACGACAACCACACAAGTCCATCTAACACCAGTCCCTCTCTCGAACAGGCAAAACAGTTATCCGTTCATGATTTCCCAGCGGGCTCGTCTGTGAAACCCCCAGCACGGTCCCCTCCAATTTCCGTGGTCACTACCCCCCCTCCCAAATCACAGGCTGTCTTAGAGCCTGCCACTCACCCCTCATCGCAGTTGACGGACTCGCCAGTCTCCGCTTCACCTTTGCAATCATATTCTCCACTCGAGTGCTTGCAGCCTTCTCTTCCTTTTCGGTCGAATACATCCGAAGTCAATCTTTCGCTACCACCACGTTCCCCGACTCTTCCCCGTCCTCGTAGGCGGTCTTCCCAGCAACGCGTCTCGCTAATTGCCGGCCGCGTCTCGATCGCGCCGATTGATCCACCTTCGCCACCTCCGGCCATGCCACGAATTCTCCGTCGATCTGGCAGTACTGGAAACGTGCTATCGTCTGCTGTCAGCACCTGCCCTCCAACCCCAACATCTGATGGACAGATGCTTCCAGATGGGAAAACGATTTCGGACTTTTTCATCGAGCGAGAAATTGGTCGAGGTGCATACGGTTTGGTCAAAAGAGCTCGGGAGTATAGGTTGGATGGTACGCTTGGGGTAAGGAGCCAGTTCTTCACACCACGGAAGCTGGCCCTCACCGTGTGGTAGCCACCTCTGGTCATCAAGCAAATAATAAAGTCGCGTATACTTGCCGATTGCTGGAAACGGCACCATGAATACGGAACTATACCAATAGAGATTTATGTCATGTCTCTCGTATCCGCCACGTCATATACGCTCCCTCCTCGTCGTCCATGGGATCCGAGACGACATCATCGTTCAATATCATCTTCACGTGCCCTCGAATCAGATTCCTACTGGGAGGAGGGCAAGGTAGTCAAGGGTCACCCAAATATATGCCCTCTACTGGACTTTTTTGAAGATAATCATTATTACTACCTCGTCCTACCATCTACATCTCCTGAGCATCTTCCAAACGAACCCCGCCCTCCTACCGATCTTTTTGATCTGGTAGAAGCTTATCCAGACGGCCTTCCCCCCGCCTCGATTCGGAGCTATCTTGGCCAACTGGCCGATGCTCTCTGTTTTCTACACGACCGCGGGATCGGTAAGTGTTGCGCCGATGCCCATAAACGAGCTTTTGACAGATCCGCGCAGTCCACCGCGACGTGAAAGACGAGAACGTAGTCCTTGGCCCAGACGGGCTGTGCATTCTGATAGATTTTGGTAGCTCAGGACTGATCAAGAATACTGGCTGGGATACGTTTAGCGGGACGTGAGTCTCTTGGTTCCTTCTACCTAGCCTGTCCTGAACACGTATCAAGGTTGGACTATGCCGGACCAGAGATCCTGCGAGGCGAGCGGTACTATGGAAAGGAGCAGGACGTCTGGGCATTCGGGGTCGTGGCCTACGTTCTCCTAGTCGGGGAATGTCCCTTTTTAACTGCAGCTGAAGCACAAGAAGGCTTGAAATCCCCGTTCGCGAACGCGTCGATCGCTTTAGACGATCGCTGTGGCGACGAAAAGGCAAATGACGGGGAAGAGCGGGACGGAGGTGGTGCACTTGGAGACGCTGCGGCACTTGTGAGGGCGTGTTTACATGTGGAAGTCGATGCCAGGCCAACATTTGAGAGCATTCTCCGGTGTTGTTTCCTGAGTGGTCACGATGGCTGGGGAATGAAGAAGCCGTATGGAAACCAACCACAACTCAATCCACAACCGAGCGCATTCCCTGCACGCATCACCTGATCGACAGCGAGGCCAAGGTGCAGGACCTCGTGCTGCCTTATCAGCTTGTTATGGGTATGTGGCGATGGATTTAGCACATTATTCCCGCCTGGACTTTTCACGCCTCTATCTGTTGCTAGCCAAGTAGCACCAATATACATGTATCCATACCTGTAATTACTCGAACAATAGAAGAATTGTGTCACTCGGGGACTGTGGCCGGCCGCGGAGTCAGAATTCGGCGTGGCCGGTGCCGGGCGGAGTTGACGGCATATCAGTTTATCAGCCACATCGAATCACATCGATTCTGAATCGATAAAATTTTTCGGAGCGGAAGGGTATAACTATCAGCAAACATCTGGCATCTCTTTCTTTCACACCACCACGTCCTCTTCCCTCTTCATTTCTGTACACTTAAGTGAGTATCTTCCCGTCCATCTATCTTACCCTCCTATCTGCACCTTTCTTTACTCGCCGATTCTTATCCGCCCCCTCGTCACCGATCTTTGCGATCAGTATCTCATACTCACCTCCTGCACGCAGAAACTCATCAAAATGGGAAAGGAAAAGACCCACGTTAACGTCGTCGGTAAGCAGCATCCCTCCCACCGAATCCCCCTCTGATCAAGTCATCGCAGTCATCGGCCACGTCGATTCCGGCAAATCGACCACTACTGGTCACTTGATCTACAAGTGCGGTGGTATCGATAAGCGTACCATCGAAAAATTTGAGAAGGAAGCCGCCGAGCTCGGAAAGGGTTCCTTCAAATATGGTGAGGCATCGATCAGTTGCGATCGATGCGACAGGTCGCTGATGAAATGTATAGCATGGGTGCTTGACAAGCTCAAGGCTGAGCGCGAGCGTGGTATCACGATCGATATTGCCCTCTGGAAATTCGAAACTCCCAAGTACATGGTCACCGTATGTCCTTGTTCTTCAAGCCCGTAGTGAATGTACTCTCACGCAGAGCATCAGGTTATCGACGCCCCTGGACACCGTGATTTCATCAAAAACATGATCACCGGTACCTCCCAGGCTGACTGTGCCATCCTCATTATCGCCGGTGGTACCGGTGAGTTCGAGGCTGGTATCTCCAAGGACGGTCAGACCCGTGAACACGCTCTTCTGGCGTTCACCCTTGGTGTGCGTCAGCTCATCGTCGCTGTAAACAAGATGGACACGACCAAGGTGTGTTGTGCATTCGGCTGCTTCGTTGTGATGGACGTTGTTTAATGCGATCGCCAATAGTGGAGCGAGGACCGCTTCAATGAAATTGTCAAGGAAACATCAACCTTCATCAAGAAGGTTGGCTACAATCCCAAGGCTGTCGCCTTCGTGCCCATCTCTGGCTGGCATGGTGACAACATGCTTGAAGAATCCCCCAAGTAAGTGTTATGTTATCAGATCGGCCTCCAGCATTCTCAAAGCATCGTGGTAGCATGCCCTGGTACAAGGGCTGGACCAAGGAGCTCAAGAGCGGTGTCGTCAAGGGAAAGACCCTCCTCGACGCCATCGATGCCATTGAGCCTCCTGTTCGTCCCTCCGACAAACCCCTTCGCCTTCCTCTCCAGGACGTCTACAAGATCGGTGGTATTGGAACAGTGCCTGTCGGTCGTGTTGAAACTGGTATTATCAAGGCTGGCATGATCGTTACTTTCGCGCCTACAAACGTGACCACTGAAGTCAAGTCTGTCGAAATGCACCACGAAACACTTACTGAGGGTGTCCCTGGCGACAACGTCGGATTCAATGTTAAGTAAGCTAACCCTCTCTTTTCAGTACTGTAACCCCATCTTATCCGCTTGTTTGCAGGAACGTCTCTGTCAAAGATATCCGTCGTGGGAACGTCGCTTCCGACTCCAAGAATGACCCGGCAAAGGAGGCTGCTTCCTTCAATGCTCAGGTCATCGTCCTCAACCACCCCGGTCAGATCGGTGCTGGTTACGCTCCAGTGCTCGACTGTCACACTGCCCACATCGCCTGCAAGTTCGCCGAGCTCATCGAGAAGATTGACCGTCGGAGTGGCAAGTCTCTCGAGCAGGCGCCCAAATTCGTCAAGTCAGGTGACGCCTGCATTGTCAAACTTGTTCCCTCCAAGCCCATGTGTGTCGAGTCGTACAATGAGTACCCACCTCTCGGTCGCTTCGCCGTCCGTGACATGAGACAGACTGTTGCTGTCGGTGTTATCAAATCTGTGGAGAAGACCGATAAGAGTGGTGGTAAAGGTGAGGTTCTTCACCCTTGTGTCGACTGTCAAACGTACTCATTCCTCCCAGTTACCAAGTCCGCTGAGAAGGCCGCCAAGAAGAAGTAAATAGATGTAGAATTTGCTGTATTCTTCTTTCTTTCTGGCTCTCTCTCTCGCTCTCTGTTTTCTTTTTAGCTTCTCACTGAGCGCATACCTATCATGTTCCTTCACTACGCGCTGTCTGTACGAACGTTAATGAAGACGAGTGCATTAGGTCATGCCCAACAATTATGAATGGTCAACGGAATGGGTATTCAGAACAATCGACATTCCCCAGTTCAACAGAGTTCATTGCGGCGGCCAACTGGTAATGGCAGTTGACCTGAGAGTTTTGGATTTAAAAAGACCAGCGAACGTGTGTCCTCTTTAAACGCCGGAACGTTGTGTGAATATCTGCCTACCTCTCTTTTCCATGAACGATGGTTGAGCCCAATGCAACCATCCGCGCGTACAAACCCGATGATGAAAAATTTGTAAAGTTCACGCTTGGGCTGGCCGCTATGGAGGGACTTGCGGTCGCCAACCGAATTGGCAAGTAAACGAATCAGCAAAAGAAAACAAGTCCACAGACTAATCGTCACACAGCTGCATTCCATCCGTTGACCCTGAGCTTATGGGTTGGCTTATCATGTATTATGATTCAGCTACTGGATTGGTGGCCAAAACCTGAATATCGCTTGTTGGGTTGGTTGTTGCCGCTGCCAGCTTTCGGTTGTTGGGGCGTTCCAATCTTGTTCGCGATTGATTGGTACGCACCTGCCCTTGTCTGACATACACGCGCTGAATCGTCCTTCAGGATTAATCGACCATACTTTGAAGATACTGCATCCGACCTCATGCGCAGGCCCGATTTCGCAAACCTGCAAAAATACTATGCTCGCTCACCTTCTTCGGGACTTTTCATCCTCGAGTACGGCGACAAGTTCGTCGGTCTCGTTGCCATCGACGCCTCGAAGGATTCGCAGTCTGAACAGGGTATTGTGAAGCAAACCGAACAAGGCAAAAACGTTATTGCAGACAAAACCAAAAACTTCTATTCCAGCGGCACGTCCTCGGTTGCGACCATTCGACACTTTTACGTGGAGGAGCGCTTTCGCAAGTCCAACGTGCAGCAGGACCTACTAGCGTTTGCAGCCCGTCATGTGTTCACGACGGCACGGGATGTCAAGGTCCTCAAAGCGTCTGCTTCACCCCTTCTTGGGTATAAATATGCTTGCTTGCGTGAATTGGGATTTTCGGTGGAGAAACAGGCTGGTAAACTTGGTATCCTTGGCTGGAGGGTGGACGGAATGAGTTTGGAGAAGATCCGATGGGAGAAGGAGTCGTCTAGTCTTTGAATATGATGTCGCGATGTGATACTCTGTGTCGTTTGCAATACTAGATGGCCCTTCTTCCTTCCATCGTCGCTGACCCAAGTGGCTCGCGCCCACATCAGCCTCTGATCCTTCTTCAATCCTCGGCTTCGCAGACGTGTTTACCTGTGCTCCGCAGCCTTATCCAGCCTGCGAAACGCCCAACACAAACCTTGTTGTTCTCTTTTCTTTACCCTCCTACATCACTGATCGCTGCTGACTACCTTGACACCTCGAATGGCTCCCTAAAAGTATTTGATTACACTGAACGAGTTCCTGGATACGACGCAACGCTTGATCCACGCGGTGAAATTCTGGCGGCCGTACGTTCAGGTTCGTAAATCTGAAGGGGGAGATAACCGATGCTCATCGTCAACAGTTCCCCCAGGATCACTTCATGTGATCATAGACTCTGTCGACACCCTTGCTACGGATCTCGCTTCAAACTCTCAGACGTACAAGTTAATCAAGTCTCTTCTTAGCCTGATCACTTCCCGCTCGCGTGCGTCGTGCCTGCACTAGTCCATCCTGTGTTTTTGCTCACTGTTTCGATGTAGAGCCGTCCGTGTTAATCCTGCATCTCCTTCCCTGTCCTTTGCTGCCGATATTGACACAGACTCATCTTTCGGCAACTCTGACACACATAATTGCCCATCCGCCTTCTCTCCTCACGTATCTCGCATCGTCGTACCTCGCGCTGCCCCCACCCGCTGGGCCAGCTGAAAAGTTTTGGACTGTCTTTATTCCAATTTCCGAGCGCACCCATGAAAGTGAGACCCTTGTCTATGGCCCCGAGGGTAGTGGTACGTGTTCTGGAGGAGGAACAAATGTGCCAGAGTTTGTTGTGGAGCTCATAGTCAGAGGAGTAACCATAGAGGGACGTAAGCGAGGGGTCGATCGGTCGATCGGAGCATGGTGCGGTAACAGTCCAGAGCACCTTCAGAAGCTAGATAGCTTGAAGAGCATCTGGTCTCGAAGCAAATTGCCCGACGAGGTTTGTCGCCTCGCTGTGGATCGTGCGCTGTCTGATCAAAGGTTTCAGAAGCCAACCGATACAAAGCACAGTGTCTCCTTCAACCTAAATCTTACTGCATCCCAGGAGAAGTCAAGGGCGCAAGTGCCTCTGCCTTACGCTCACGAAGGTCAGACCTTTTTCTTTTCTGTAACCACGTATGCAAATGTCGTATGGCAGGTCAACCCGTACCTCCAGGCCCTTCCATGAGTGGAGCAATCTTCTATGAACCAGACTCAGCCGATGACATTGACGATGATGATCCCGACGAAGATCTCGATATCTAGGCAAGATAGCAAGTGTAGTGTTTTATAACTGAGAACTACGTTATACAAAACGGTGTACTTTGGAATCCCATAGTTTATCACTCGAAACTCTCTCGTCTCCGTACCCTCAATTTAACCAACAGCTTTCCACATTCCAAAACAAAGTAGTCCTTCAGGGAGTCTATCCAAGTCTTTGGATCGAAGCTCTCATCGAATTCCATGTCAAAGTGCATGATGAACAGGGATACAACTGCCCTCAATTCGAGCATTGCGAGAGACTTGCCTGCACAGTTTGCTGGCCCCATAGAAAAGGGTATGAAAGCGCCACGGTCCAACACAAATTCTTGCGAATCAGTGGCCTCCAAAATCCATCGATCTGGCCAGAAGTCATCCGGGCGCGGAAAGAAGTACTTGGGATCACGGTGCAGTACGTAAGGGGGTACTTGAATATGGGTACCCTCTTTGATGTAGCTAGACGACGCATGAGATACGAGAACTATAAAGCTCGGCCAAACGCACTGAGTGCCCATCAGTTTGCCTTTGGTACCCCTCGCGGGTGCACGCTGTAGGGTCGTTGAGACAGGAGGCTGGAAACGCAAGACTTCGTTTCTAACATGACCATACGAATGCAAAGAATCAGCATCCTTCCCGACAGGACCAAGCAGAACGCACATCACTGCATTTAGGAAAGGAAGACTGGGCAAAATTTCTGTGTCGAGAGTGCTTGTCTCTGTCGGTGGGAACGTTGCGTCTATTTCCTCTCGTAAACGTGCGTAGTACGTCGGGTTCGCGAGTAGATGAAATATAATATTTCTCAAAACCGTAGCAGTTGTGTCTGAACCTGCAACGATGGCGAGAATTGAATTTGATACAATCAGTGGGAAGGGTGATTCCTGTGAGTCAGCGTGGTATGCCGCTATCTGCGTTCGGCACTCAGCGAAACACGACCATCTCAGACATAAGAGATACCCACCAAGTGATAGAAAAGATCCTTCTTGTCGGGCTCCTGATCGTATCTTATCTTGGCACGTTTAAAACCAAACAATCCGAAAGCACGCATAGGTTCTCCGAAGTAGGGGAGATTGCGTAACACAGGTGCAAACCAGGGTACGGCTTGGCACAAAAAAGCATAGCTGAGGAAATGGTAAGAGAACGATCGCGACAAATGGCACAGACTGACTAGAGTGACCGTGACATGTTGAGCAAGAGTTGCTCATTATCACCTTCCCGCATGAGCTCGAATCCACCACCGAAACTTGAGCGTCGGTGCTTTTCAGTTAAAAGTGGTCCAAAGATTTAACCTGACTTACGCCATGTCTCCCATGAAATCGAACCTGGTGCAGATAAGCGAGAGGAATCAATTAATCACATACAGGCAACACGCACGTGAAGTACCCGATCCAAGTGGCGATGTCGACGCGACCAACTCCACCTTGCTCTTTACAGATAGCTTTGAGAGTATCAATCAACTGGTGAGCACGCAGAAACATCAGCTCCTCGTAATCCTTCAAAGGAGCATTTGAAAAAGCTTTGTTCCAAGCTTTCCGTAATACAGCGTGGCGCTGCAGGTCGCGCGTACTGATCAAATTGAGATGTTCCATATCCTTGTCGCTGAGTGGAGTCATTCGCCTCCCTTCGAATACTGATCGAAACATAAATAAGCCCGAAGCTGGCAAAGTAACTGTGTTTGTAAATCTTACTAGGTCCCTTTGGCATTCCTTGCGAGCCGAAGATGTATGGAAGCAAGTCTTTGTCTGTAACAGACAGTTCGTTTGGCCCTTGACCAGCATCAACACTACGGACCAGAGCGACAACACAGATGGAGTGGCGTACCAATGCGGACAATAGGTCCATATTGATCATGTAATAGTTTGCGGTAATGGTGGGCTTTTCCGCGGGAGTACACCATTACTGCCCACAGTTGTGATATCTTGCACATGATGGGCCCAGGATATTTTGCGAGAGGATGAAAAGAAGAGAGGCGATACATGACAATGGACGTGAATAGGGATGAAAAAAACAACGCATAAGCGGCCAGAAAGGCCGTCGGAAATGAGAATCCATGATTGATCAAGACCCATGTCGGAAGCAGAGGAACTGTCAAGACAAGCAATAAACTTCGTGAGACAGAAGGTTCATGTTGATTGAACCGACGATGCACAAGCTGGGACCGAATCAATCACGGACACCAGATTACGACCTGAATAAAACCCCACCAAGGCGTAGAGAACGTCGAATATTAAGGCGCTCGCCAAAGAGGTCATGATAGTTGGTCTTTGCTCCGGATTCCCTAATTAGGCAGCCAAGTAGGATGGTATCTGTGCTAGCTGTGCAGCGTCAAGGAAACGTGTGCTGCGTCCACTCATGCAGCGAGTCATGCTGTGCTTCGGCGTCGGGTTTATGAGTGGTTAGACTGTACTGACCTTCGCTAGGTGCATTGGTTCTTTCCTTCTAGGCCAGGACGCGGGGGGTTTAAGCTTGGCGACTACTCTCCTTATGGTACGTTCCAGTACCATGACATGAGGCGCATTTCCGTGGCGTTGCTGTGTACGTACACGCTAGTGCCATATAGACCGTATTCGTGCTCTGCCCGCAGCCCATTCCCTGGATGAACGAAAACTCCTCATACCCCATTCTCAACCCAAACACGTACCTCAACTACCTCGAACCCACCATTGCGAACGAGTATGAAGTAGCAAGAGACACTTTTCTTGTTACCTTTGGGGTGACTAAAGGATCTTGCCTCGCCGGAATGATGATTGATAGTACTATCATAGGCTCTCCTATGTGATATGCTTTCCAGCCTATCTGACGATTGGACACTAATCCGAACATCCAAACCTTCACTGGTGTTGTTTGCCTACTTTTTATCCAGGTAATTTTCTTTCAAAATCATATTTGCCATCCTCATCACTTCAATCAGGACGTGTGCACTTGCAGTGGTATTGATGTCGTCATTGGCGACAAGTAAGTTATCCGTCGTGCCCGTAGACCATCTTGCATTGAACATGGCGTTTTCCTTAGCTGGTCCCATTCAAAATTGCAATGTCATGGAACTATTCATCTACATATTCTGGATCTTTGCGTCCAGTTCATCGTCATATCTCTTTCTCAAACGTGTCCATGCCGTTTATTTCCAAGAAAGGCTCGTTTGTCATGCTTTCACCATACTTTGGATCGCTGGGATCGGCGCCTTCACGCTAGTGCTTCCTGGGACGTTGCACGAGTATCATCAAATCGCAAACACGAAGCACTGTATCAACACCAAAATCAAGAGTTACGCGGCCGTAGCACTCATCGTCCCCGTGGTGTTCGACGTTCTCGTATACCTTGCAATCAGTTATAAGATCCTGAAGTCTCATCGACGCCCCACAAAGGCAACCGATTGGAAGGCCTTTTGCGTCGTAGAGGCTCTTCCTCGTATTTCCCGAGCAATCCTCCAGGGTGGACAACAATACTATATGTACATTTCTCTTCCGTTCTGTTCATAATCCGAATATTAAGACCATTTCACAGGATCACAAACGGTGCCAACATTACGAGCGCGGTTTATGCTAGTACTACATCTCCCAATATTTCTCCAGTCTTGCAATTATTGCCTCTGGTTCCCGCAGTGGCACTGACGAGCGCGATGGCGTGTCGTGTCTTCCGGAACCTCAAGTTAGAGGCATTGCGAAAGACAGAGGTTGACAGTCTGACCACAATTCGATTCGGCCACCAGGAACTTGCCAATGTTCATCAATATATGCCAAGGAACACAACCGTTATATCCGTAGAACCTGATTTGGAAGAGTGTCGACAGTGCTAGTAATTAATGTGAAGTTTGGGGACATGAGTCTTTGGTTGACATCTATAGTGGGTCACTACAACATTGCGACATGTACACTGCTACAAGTACCGAACTAAGTACGTGTTGGGCCAAAGCTACAGAAATCAGTGACCAAATACCAATACAAAACGAAGCGAAGTCTGGTGCGCGGACAGGAGAAAGACGTGGTGCGTATAATGGGTATGTGCAAGAAAACTGCGAAGTGTTTGAAGCCTTCAAGACGTAGAGCGACATGCTCTCTGAAAGACCCGCAAGATAAGTCGAAACTGTACAAGACATAAAATAAATAAAAACGTTCTCATGGACAGAATCTGAGTGCAAGCCAACGAAAGTAGGTCACGGGCTAGAATCTCCTTATTGTCGAAAGCGCGGCGAAAGAAAGACGACGGAGAGTATTCCTGTTGTTGCTACCTTGTCTGGAACCCAATTCCGTCATGCCAGTGGTGGCATGTTCGACTACGCTTGTCTGGACCGCAGAGGAGTATTCAGAGATTGACCGTGACCTCATGTGCTCCCGTCCCGTAGAAGTATGTGAAGTGCTTGTCGGTGGACGAGCATCGTATGGCGGCGGGGGAGCAGTGATCAAGATCACGCTACCACTCTCACTGTCTTGACTTGTGACAACCCTGAAATTGACACCTCGGTCCATGCTACCGCGCTGTTTGTTGACATTTTTGCGTGCGACGAGCCGTTTGACGCGTCCGCCGAACATCTTGGCATGCTTTATAAATGTCCGCGACCTTGAGACGCGGGAGACGCGCGGAGGAAAAGGATGAGAATGGGGCTGATGGGAAGGCAAGGATGAATAATTCGGTGTCTCTGCCATGGGCATGGGCTCTCCCAACGGGGAACTATGAACGTCCTCGGAGAGTGGTGAACGAGATTCTTCGGATCGAGGGAGACCGGGCATTACACACTCGCGCCACGCTTCCAAACTGTCAACTGTCGACGGAAACGTGTCCGTACCCGTAGGCTTCAAAGCCAGACGTGCGAGCAAAGAGGACTGATGGGACATGGGTGACAGCGCAGGAGGTAGCGATGCCGGCGATCTGGCCAAAGAGGTCGGCGAGGTGTGCGCCAAGATGGAGGAGACTTGTGAGGAAGGGGAGAGCGCACTCAGGCTCAATGCTGGTGTGGATGCAGGGCTACTTTCTGTATCAGCAACAGTAATCCCCAGGTTATTCCGAAATATGCGATCCGTCTCCGTATGACCCCCGAGGTCGCTGAGCCAAGTAGACGAAGAAATCTCCCAGGGACGAAGATTCTCAAACTTGATCCCATGGGATCCACTACGCATCGACTCGTTCGGGATGCCAGGTGTGGAAAGGGGCGACACACAAATTGCTGTCTCATTGTCGACATTTTCCAAGTGGGGGGTGGAGGGCATCAACAAGAACTGGCTTGACGTCGGCGAGGCTAAGTCAGCGACGGCGGTGACTCGTAGACACGACGACAGGACCGGAGCTGGCGCCGGGGGTTCAGACATGCTCTGGTTCGTGGGTCCTTGCGTATCACTGAACGTGAAGCACGACGACGAGACAGGAGTTGGAAGGGAGGGTGGGGTGGCTGGAAGTGTTAGATCGGTACTGAAGGGGCAGTATTCTGTTGGAGGGACGACGATTCGCAGCGAGGGAGTCTTCTTAGGCAACCGAGTTGCGGAGCTATCGGAGAAGGAAGGTTTATGCGATTCCTCGGGTGAGTCGCCCAGCGGGGAGGTTGGAAGATCCATGACCTAGGGGATTGGAATTGAGCGCTACAACGCAAAATTTGGAGGGCCTCGTCGGCGGGCTCACAGTTGAGACTCGGTGCGCTGGACGCTGTTGGGGCTTGAATACTCAAACTAAAAAGATGGGAGACGAACATACGGGAGACTCTGGCCAAGCACCCGGGAATTGCTTCTCTGGCGTGCACGGCATCGAAATTGCAATCCAACGAGACGGATGCCGAGGCGACGCCACGACAGGTTGAGATGAGTGCAGAAGAGAGATACTCGAATCCACGAACCGTCGTCTTTCACCTTTATAATCGAACCGAGAGAAGGAAGAATCCCATCAAAAGTTAGTCCAAACAAGTTACTAGCTTGCAATTAGCTTCTATGTGGTATCAGCACGAGCATACGCTACAGGTTTCCTCTAACTGCTGCATCCACACTCTCTGCAAAGTATTCGATGTTGCTGCTATTCAGTCCAGCCATCGAGATGCGACCATCCATTGTCATATAAATATGGGCTTTTTCAGCGAGCGCCTTGCACTGCTCAGTCTGGAGCCCGGTGAAACTACGCCAGACATGACATGAGTAACACCAGAGGGGACGAGGACAGACGCACACACCTGAACATGCCAATTTGGCTCTTGATATGCCCCCAATCTCCTGGTGTCTGGAATCCGTTGGTTAAAAGCTCGTACAACCTTTCTCTCACGTTGATGATGCGATCTGCCATGCCCTTGACTTCGCTCTCCCATTCCTGGTAAAGCTGAGGGTCGGACAGAATTGTACTCGCGATATGTGCACCATGTAGCGGTGGGTTCGAGTACATGGGGCGCACGATAATTTTGAGCTGACTTTCAGCGCGTTTCTTCTCTTCCTCGCTTGCAGCAGTGAGTGAGAAAGCGCCAACGCGCTCGCCGTAGAGCCCCATGTTCTTGGCGAATGATTGGCAAAGCGCTATGTTGTGGCCCTGTGATACAAAGTGACGAACGGCGAAAGCGTCCCGTGTCGTCGAGCCAGAAGCAAAGCCTTGGTATGCCATGTCAAAGAACGGGAAAAGCTTTTTCTCGGCAAAAATGTCCGAGAGCTCCTTCCATTGCGCCTGCGTAGGATCAACCCCGGTGGGATTGTGTGCACAGGCATGTAACAGCACAATGGCACCTTGCGGGGCGTTCTAGAGACTGCATGAGGAAAGGAAAGGTGATACGTTTGAGGTCTGCACGAACCCGAAGATCCTCCTTTAGGCCGTCAAAGTCGAGGCCAACTGTCTCCTTATCGAAATATCTGTACGAGCGAATTTCCAAGCCAGAGTCCTTGAACAAGGGAGTGTGGTTTCCCCATGTAGGGGTGGGGAGATAAATAATTCTAGCACCAGGATAATGTCTGGCCAGGAAGGCACCGCCAAGTCTAAGAGCACCTGTTCCCGAGATGGATTGTGTCACCGCAATCTAATATATCCGAGTGAGTGCGAATTCGAAGCACCATAGACGTGGTGAAACGGACTGCATTTTGGTTTAGTGGTGCACTGTCGGCACCGTAGGCGAGCTTTGCCGCGCTCTGAGTGAAGGATGCGAGACCTGTGATGGGAAGATACTCTTTGTCTAGTTTAGCGAGGGCTATTTTGTCTTCTGCCTGTGGTACGCGGGGAGCGTTAGCTGGCTCCAAGTATGGCAGCAGATGAAAAGGAACCTTGTTGACGGCGTTGAGGACATAGGGTTTGCCATTTTCGTCCCTGTATGCGCCGACACCCAAGTTAATCTTGCGTGGGTCCTTGTCGGCTTTGAAAGCCTCGGTGATGCCTGGCGAAAAAAGTGAATACATATACGGAACATGACGGAGGGTGATACCGACCGAGGATCGGGTCGGGAGGGCCAGCGGGGACGGCAGACCAGGTGGACAAGGGGGCAGCGGTACGGAAGACAGCGGAAGCACGGCGAATGGCCAGCATCGCAAAAGGTGAAGGTCGTGGGGAGTAGTCGGTGTGTTTTGTCGCAGTTGGATCCGGAATCACCCGAGGGCGACAAGTTCCTTGATCACTCAAGTGACGTATGAATTAGTTAGTTGTGCGTTCCCACGAATCCTCCAAGATAAGATCTACGATGACTGCACCAGACCAGGACGTGTCAAGCAGCCCAGGGTACGCCGTGCTTCTTCACTCGCCGTACACTATTTGAACGACAGTCATCAGGGACGTCGCTGATGATGACTTGCAAAGGTGAGCATCGATCGCTCAATCGATCATTCCTGATCTTGCCCCAAAGAACCGAAGGAGGCGATGGCCCGACAAAAAGTGCCCTCAAGAAGGCTGCCAAGGAAGCCGAGAAAGCAAAAAAAAAGGCCGAGAAAGCAGCAAAGTCCAAGGAGTTAGAGCAGGCTCGGGCAGCTGCAGACGAGGTTTTACCTACTTCCAGCCATCAGATTAACTCGCTCAAACCACGCCTGCAGGATTTCGCTGCAGACAAGTATGGCAAGCTCCCATTACACCAATCTCAATCGCGAACAGGCCGCAAACGCACCGATGTATCTACCTTGAGTGCTCAAAACCACGGAGAAAAAGTGTTCATTAGAGCTCGTATTCAGACATCCCGCCTTCAAGGAAACAAAATGGTTTTCCTTAACTTACGCCAACGCACGAACTCTGTCCAGGCATTAATGCAAGTCACTGAGGGTCAGATCAGCAAACAGATGGTCAAGTGGGCCGGTTCGCTAGTCGTCGAGAGTATAGTCCTCGTAGAGGGCATCGTGAAGAAGAGCCCTGAACTTATCAAAAGCGCGACAGTGGGTGACATCGAGATTCACATCAGCGAGGTCTGTAATCCACAGTGTTGATTTGAGTTCAATAAAGCTGATCCCCAACAAATCAGCTGTGGCTCTTAGCCGGGGTAGAGAGCAGATTGCCGTTTTCTCTCGAGGACGCCAGCAGGTCAGAAACCGCACCTGAAATCGAAGGACAATTCAACAGGGTTTTGCTCGACACTCGATTGAATAATCGCATCTTTGACCTCCGGGCAAGTCCTTCATTACTTGCATCATTTTCCACCATTCTGACAAGCACACAGACGGTGACCAATCAAGCGATCTTCAGGCTTCAGCACGCCATTGGAGATCTGTTCCGTTCGTACTTGAATAACAATGGGTTTATTGAAATACACAGTCCCAAGCTCCAGAGTGCTGCGACGGAATCCGGTGCATCTGTCTTCAAGGTGGACTACTTCAAAGGTCTGCTTGCATCAATGTCTACGCTCATTGTCTGACGAACTATTCCAGGCAATGCGTACCTGGCACAATCTCCCCAATTGGCCAAGCAGATGGCTATCGCAGCTGATTTCGAGCGGGTGTACGAAATCGGTCCCGTCTTCCGCGCTGAGGATTCCAACACACATCGCCACCTCACCGAATTCGTCGGTCTGGATTTTGAGATGGCGATCGAAGAACACTACCACGAAGTTCGCGATATGTTGGATGGCATGCTCAAATCGATATTTCGTGGTCTCAAGGAACAGTATGCGAATGAGATCGCGACAGTAGGGAGGCAATTCGAAGCCGAAGAATTCAAATGGAGAGATGGTCCAGAGGGTACTTTAGTCTTGACTTTCAAAGAGGCCGTCGATCTCCTCGTCGGGGATGGTGTGGACCGAGAAATTTTGGATGATATCAAGTGAGTCATCGATGGTGTATACTGTACCTTGCACGTTCTGATAATCGCTTTGTAGTACGGAAAACGAGAAGAGGCTTGGCCGTATCGTGAAAGCCAAGCACGATACAGACTACTTCATCATCGACAAATTTCCTCTCGCCCTCCGTCCATTCTACACCATGCCAGACCCAGAAGACCCAGTGAGTAATTTGATCGACTGGCGATCCTATATTGACTCGGTGTCAGACCCTTTCTAACTCGTACGACTTCTTCATGCGAGGTGAAGAAATTTTGTCTGGGGCACAACGTATCCACGACCCCGAATTCCTTTCTCAACAAATGCGTGGTAAAGGTGTTGACCCCGAGAGCATGAAAGGATACCTGGATGGCTTCCGAATTGGCTGTCCGCCCCACGGAGGGGGAGGTATCGGTCTTGAGCGTGTGCTGATGTTGTTTTTGAAGCTGAACAACATCAGGCGAGCATCATTGTTCCCTAGAGATCCAAAACGACTTGAGCCTTGATCTCAAGTCTTTGCATGGTTGTCTGGAATCATTACGATTTACCCGCAATGGTGCGCTGGTTGGCACCCGACCTAGATTTTACAGAATACACCAGATAGCGCACGAGCAGACTTTGCTACGTATTCCGGATTAAACGTTTAAACAAAACCAAAAGCGTCCAGAAAATATGTCTTACGATGGAAAACATATATAAATGGAAAGCGAAATACGAGCATCGTCCCTCTGGTAAAAATTACAAGGCTCTATACTGCAACATGGCGTTGAGCAGAAGCCGAACGTGTGAGGCATAGCACTAACCACGACCATAGTAGGCACGCATCAATATCCACCAGTTTCATCGTCGTTCCCTCCTCATCCTCCGTCTCTCGGAACGTGAACCCGACCCTTGGCCAATCGCGCTAGCAGGCAGGGAGCCCCCTTCCAGAGCAGCAGCAATAACGTCCGCAGGTAGATCAATATGAACACCTTCGGCGTAAGCATACGCATCTAGCGGGGAGTATGCTGGCGGATCTCTCCTCAAGAATGCTAGGTGACCAGCTTGCAAGTTGTCAACTGGTCCATGAGGAAGAGACGAGGATAATGCCTGCAAGTGAATATCACGCTGGTTAGGCGTGGGCGGATTCGGAGTGCGTGGCGAATCAGGTGGTGGATGTACCTGGATGGTGGTTTCGGAATCTGTGTGTCGCACGGCGGCCAGGAAGTGAGTGAACGAATCCCGCCGTAGGCGAGGAATACTAAAGAGGCTGCTCGCACCTGCGGCACTTTCGCTGGCGGGTGATTGAGAACGCGACGAGGACGACGAGGACGACGAAACGCCCTCGTCTTCCCGACCACTCTCCCTCTCTAAGGCAGGTGACAAGGGGAGTTCGTGACTGGGAGTCGTATGGAACGGGAGATCAGTCGGTGACAAGTATCTGTGATCGTTGGATGGCCCGGCACCATTTTCATCGGATTCCTCACTAATGGGAGTGATCGGTGGAGGAGTCGGGGACTCCTGAGGGTGGGAGGATAGTGGAGTTCTCCTGAGAGGCGATGACGCGGAAGGAGCAGTAGACGATGGGTTCTTTGGTCGTCGGTGACGGTGTGAACGACGTGATGTGCGATGTGGAGCTGAGGTGCCTTGCTGTGGGAACGGAGCACCAGCAGGTTGGGTGCCACCACCGACGTCCAGTAAAATGCTACCCCGCTCGCTGCCATAAGCAGGAGGGGGAGCAAGAGTCCCCACACTGGGAGCGAGACCCCACTTCTTGACGTTGGCCTCGATAAAGACAAAGCCAGCCTGACCAAGATTCACGTGCACGCTACAAGGGCCATCGGCGCCGATCGTGGGAAAGAGGTTGTAGCGACTGAGGCCAACGAAGGCGTCCTCGAGCTTGCGGCCGTTGCGAGTGAAGAAGACGGTGCCCGTGCGTGGTCGGTAGCCGATGCCGAGAACATCGCCCTCTTTGAGAATTGGACCAAAGGTGGATGCGGTAAAGGGGTAATTGTAGCATTTATCGCCGTTGGAATGGTATGCGACGGAGTGACGGCTCACGCCGGGTAGACGGAAGGGAGGATATGGTTTGGTGGCCAACCCGACTGCCACAGTGGTGGTGTCTGGGAGGTCAAACATTTTGACCTCCCAGTAATAAACTTCGTTTAGTTTTGGCAGAGGTAGGTTTGACTGAACACACGAAGCTGATGCAGGGTCGGGGAGGAAGGTTATTTCAGTGCGAGCATGTACAAGGAGTGAGTTCATGGTCTCATAGTCTGGTTCGAAGCACCAAGCGGAGACGCCCTTTTCTTGTATGGATAGAAATTGCGATAGAGTGATATCAGTTGGCTCCGAGTTAGGGGGATATTGTAATTGATAATCTGAAAGCGAACGTAGGACGATTTCGAATTGTGCAGGTGAAGAGAGGAACGGACCTTTGGCTCTTAGATATGACCTACGGGCTGGGTCAGAGACGCTCTCGAGCCAGCGAGATTCGACGCCTTCGAAGCCACCGTCGCCCTCGTAGAGTTCCTCACGGCTCATGTCGACGGGGCCATCTGCGTCTCTGAGGACGATTCCACGGCGCCTGCGGATGAATATGATACATACGAGGAAGATGAGGAGGACGAAGAGGAATGTGGAGAGGACGATGAGGAGGGGGAGGATGAAGAGGAGCGCGTCCGGGGGAGGTTCTTCCCCTGGAAAGTCGTGGTTAGCCATGAGAAGTGAGTGGGGACGAGGAGAGGGCGCGCGGGCGCAGTACTGTTAAGGACACTGCGTCTGATTTCCATATATGGCATTAACAACCCACCTCCTTTGTCGCCGTGCCCGACGATGAGCGCGGCCCTCTCCCCTGCCCAGTCCCCAAGAACACCGAAGAGAAAACCATCAACACGCAGACCGAGAGCGTGTTCACATCTCCCACCAGTACAGTCCCAGGAGTCTCATGACGCCGCCCTCTACGCCATCCGCAACTTCCTCAAAGGCCGCACCTGCTACGACGCATTCCCTGTCAGCTTCAGGCTCATCGTACTCGACACGAAGCTCAACGTAAAGAAGGCCTTGCAGTGCCTCTTGCTCAACGGTGCGCTCGTCCATCCATCCGTGCCACAGCCCTCATCCCTCTCCCCCGTAGGCGTCGTGTCTGCTCCGCTATGGAACAGCGAAAAGTCAAAGTTTGCCGGCATGCTCACCGTCCTAGATATCATCCATCTTATTCAGTACTATTACGATAATTTAAATTACGAAGCAGCAGCTGCAGACGTCGAGACGTTTCGACTTGAATTGTTGCGAGGTGGGTGGCCCCGATTCCGTCCGATGGAAAACTCTCCATTGCGCTCCCGTCAGATATCGAAAGGAGCCTTGGCGTCGCCACTCCGCCGCTGCTCAAGGATCACCCCAGCAGCACTCTCTACGATGCCGCTAAAGTCCTCATGCAAACTCACGCCCGTCGCCTCCCCCTGCTCGATTACGATTCTGAGACCGGTCACGAGGTCATCGTGTCTGTTTTGACACAATATCGTCTACTTAAATTCATTTCTATCAATGTATGCGATCCATCTCATTTCTTGCTCGGATCTCCCTTACACCTCTTCGCTAGTGCACTAGAGAAATACACCAGCTCCACCTTTCTCTCCGCAAACTCAAGATCGGGACATACGTGTCTAAAAACATCCCACCAGAAGCATCAGACGCATGCACTCCTTATTGGCCGATAGCCACTGCAACTCTCAATACCCCTGTTTTTGATGTCGTTCATATGTTCTCCGAACGTGCTATATCGGCTGTCCCAATCATCGACGATGATGGTGTGGTCGTCAATCTTTACGAGACCGTCGATGTCATCGTACGTCATGGAATAATGTCCGAGCCATGTCTAACATTCTTGCAAGACACTCGTTCGTCTTGGAGCGTACCAAGCGCTTGACTTGACGGTATCCGAGGCTCTTAACCAGCGGTCTCCAGACTTTCCCGGGGTCGTCATTTGTACAGCCAGCGACTCGCTTGGCACACTACTCCAGCTCATCAAGAAGCGTCGTGTCCATAGGTTAGTGGTGGTCGAAGGGGAAGTAAGTTGCTCGTCTACTAGCCTTCCAGCACCCGGTTACTGACCTTTTGCAGGAAGAAGAGAAGAAGGGTGGTAAGAAGGGGCGGTTACTTGGGATAATCACCCTCAGCGACGTGTTGCGATATGTCATTGGTGAGGTTGGAATTGGCCAGGCGGCAGAGTCGATTGAGGAGCTGCCATACAAGGCGTCAGCGCTCGAGGTTCCTTGCACTTAGTTTCGTTATTGTCCCTTTTTCGTATTGGCCACGGTGCTTGTGTAGATCACATGTAAACCACGTTGCGACCAACTTGTCCTCCGTACAGCATGACCGCTATCCAGGCCATCTACATTCGCAGCCATGAACAGCGACCGACCCCCAGACCTCACGTCGTCTACCGGATAGAAATACAGGCTCACGTCCGCTCATGGCAGATGTGGCATCGATACTCCGAATTCGCCGAGCTCCACACCGAGCTCACAAAATCCACCGGTTCACCACCCCCCGCAGCCCTCCCGCCCAAAAACGCGCTCTCTGCTCTCAAAGGGCCCTTCAGGAACGAAGGCGCGCTTATTGAGCAGCGTAGAGTTGGTCTCGAGAACTACTTGCGTGCCATCCTCAGCGCCAAGGAAGACAGGTGGAGGGATTGCTACGCCTTTCGTGATTTTCTCGGTGTCCCTGTAGGCAAGCAAGGCGGCGGCAGTATCAAGTTCTCGTCCGCGTCGTGGCTCGACGAACATCTTGAGCTACAGTCCCGCATTCGCGACGTGCGTGCGGACATCAACAGACGGGACACGCTCTCCGATCGCGGAGACATCAACGCGTCGCACACCGCCAATGTCCAGGCGAAGAAACGGCTCGCCGAGATTCTCTCGCGCGTGCGCATGTTGACGGAGGGGTTGCAGGAGCTGGGCATGTCGGGCATGGCAGAGGGCGAGTTGCAGAGGAGGACGGATATGGTGGCACGCTTGCAGGATGACTGCGAGAAGCTGGGCAAAATGGTCACGGTTGCGCGCCAGGTGTCCCGTGCGGGCGTATCTACGCCCTCATCCACCAGGTTCACGACCGTCGCAGTGGCCCCCGAGTCTGACCGTGCTGCGCTCCTTGGTGGTGGTAAGCCGGTCACTCGTGTCTTTGGAGTGGCATCCAAAACGCCTCAAGAAACCGATGTAACACGTCCATTGGATGATCATGGCCTACACCAGCTGCAACAGACGCAGATAGAACAGCAAGACGCTCAACTTTCACAACTGACTTCAATCCTTCAAAGACAGCGGCACCTCGGCGAGGCAATCAATGCGGAGCTTGTCACGCAGAATGAAATGTTGGATAATCTAAACGACGAAGTGGACGTCGTCGGGACTAAGCTTTCGAGCGCGAAGAAACAGCTGAACAGGCTTGGTTAATGTCTTGATGAAAGAGTGCTTTCTAATTGGACTGTACATATACCATATAGCTTATGTAGATATGAACCGTGTCTGTCTGATATCTAATGTCCAGGATTGCGTCAGATTATCATCCGGCGTAATGGTGTAACGTAAATCTATGGTGAGTGATGCTCAGAAACCGTGAACGCAATGACGGGTCAATCCCTTTTGGTCAACATTTTACCCACTCCCTGTTCAGGGTCAGCATACGGGTTGGTTAAAAGCAAAAGACACATGCCTCGAAACACGCAATCATGATGCCACAGGCAGGCGCGATCTTGGCTGTCCGTGGAAGAACCCCGGCGAACAGTGCGCTTACGCCCTCGGTGCGCATTATTCGTAGACATAGAGGTATTGTGGCTGTTTCCCTGAGAGGAAGCGTCCCCGACATTAATAATGCTTGCTGTCTTGTCTTTAAGACATCGAAGGGTGACGTTAGAAGGGATGCAGTCGTCCCACTAATGGCCCCGCTCGCAAATGCAACATATGGCCCCGTCTTGCCATGTGACTCGAAATGGCGTTTCAACGCTTCGTAACCAGCCCAGTAAATACCACTGAAGGGAACGTCGCGCCAAAGAGTGGGGCCGAGTCCACGCCAAAGAAAGAGGATTCCTTGCTGACGGATAACGGACCGTATTGATCCGAGAACAGAAGAAAGCGTATGTGGTTGGTCTGGCGACTTGGGTGTAGATTGAAGATTGGTGCGAACGAGCTCAAGCGGTGAGAGAAGGGAAGTGAGACAGGTCCGAGCAGTGATACCGGCGACCAGGGGAACCAAGGTGGGTGATACCAATTGGGGCATGACATTTCGTAGGAGATGGTCATACGTGAGCATGTACATGGTAGAGGAAGGGACGCCGATGAGCCTGTAAACGAGATGGGCACGGAAATTCTCGCTAAGAGGTAGCGACTCACAAGGTTGTTCCGGCACCCTTCCACAACCCTCTTATTCCCTCTACTTTTACGACATGTCGGACCGCATCCAAAAAACCGTTGACACGCTCCTTCCTAAGTACGCCATGGTCATAGACACAGACCACCTCCTCTGCGGGGAAGGTATGTACGAGCGACGACATGTTCCGGACACAGGGGACATTTGGTGGTTGACAGCACTTGGTGAACGCCGTACGAGAAAGGTATTCCCTGGGCTGTGTTTGCAGACGGGTCTTGACGACATCGAACGGGGTCACTGTGGGGGCATTGTGAGCATGGCCTGACGGTGTCGCGGGCAGAGCGTACTTGTGAGTGCGGTCATCGTCGAACCCGTCGCCGCCGCGACGAGTTTTGCGCGGAATGGGTCCATGGGGGGAGGAGAGGGGAGTCGTGCGGCAAAACCCGGGGAAGGTGGTGTGGTTAATAATTTTGATGGAGGTCGGGTCTGCACTCGCTCGCCAACATGTCTTCGTCCACTCTTCCCCCTTCCTCGCAACAAGCCAACAAGGCTGCCCTCTCAGCAGCCCTCGCAGAAAACCCACTCCAAAACACCCATCCTCCGTCAGACAAGACCGACGTAGAGCCCGGCGAAATACAAGAAGTAGATATGCATGCACAAGCAGAGGGCATCCGCACCATCTTCAGTGATCCCACCAATTTCAATGTCAAGGTACGCTTTTCTCTTCGTCCTATCCACAGCACTCATGCTTGGCCATATCAGCACCCCCTCTACTCTCCCTGGACGCTTTGGTTCGACTCCCCAGCGACAAAAGGGCGTAACCTCCCCCAAACACCCATCTCCTCCTTCCCTCAGACCCCCGTGCTTCAGACTCCCAGTGTAGCAGCAGCGCAAGGTTGGATGGAGGACATTAAACGCGTGATCAGTTTTGACAGTGTGGAAGAATTCTGGGGGTAAGCACCTCCGTCGATCCATCCCATTCTCATTCTTATCACCCACATAGTCTTTATAACCATATCGTGCCTCCCTCACAACTTCCTCAAAAAGCCAATTACTACCTTTTCAAGGTATGTCCGTTGCAACTGGTGACTGACAAACCATGATGATACCTTGCGCAGGAGGGCATTATTCCAGCATGGGAGGATGACGCCAACAAGAATGGTGGCAAGTGGAGTATACAGCTGCCGAAAGACAAAAACCGCGGTAATGTTGATAAGATGTGGCTTTACACGGTATGTATTCCTTGTATTCTTCCTATCGCAAGCGCTGATCACTGGGCCGTCGCAGATGCTTGCCGCAATTGGTGAGACATTCGACCCTTACCTCACCAGTGGCGAATCCCCCGAGCCCAATCCGCAATCTCTCATCACTGGTGTTATTGTTTCGACTCGACCGCAGTTTTACCGATTGTCGATCTGGACGCGGTTGTCTCCCACTGGAGACGACGACAAATTACGGGAGCGAATCGAAACGATTGGGCGACATTTTAAAACTAGCGTGCTCGGGTACGCGGAATCGCAGAAGCTGGCTGGCCCGCTTGCGACCGAGGTGGAGTTTTTGTCTCACAAAGACTCGGAGAAGAAAGGCAAGGCAGCGAAGAAGATAATCGTCTGAGAGGCCGCTTGTGCTCATACAAGGCGTTTCGTGCTGGGCTGATTTATTCATTTTATACGAAAAGTAGTGGGCGAATGAGCCGTCGATTGTCCTTGGGCAGCTGCTGGGTGACTCCTTAATGACATATCGTTATCCTTTTTATCTGACAGGTCTCCGGTGAACCGTGTGTTCCTGCTGTGCTCACACAGCCCTGGCCGACAGCGGGTAAGTACGCTGTGAGGCGCAGTCAGGCGTCACACAGCCACTCATCATCGCTCTCTTAAGACCCCTTGACAACACTCTCCTCCCCTCGATTCTTACACTCACAATGTCACTTTCAGGTTTCTTTTCCACCGTCGCCGACAAGGCACAGAGTGCCATCAATCAGACCCCTCTAGCAGGACATATCCATGGTACCAATCAGCCAGGGGGCCCCTCAGACAATCACGCCGCACCGCAGGGTGGACATCGTTCTTTCGCCTTGGAATCACTGCAACACCAGATCCGCAGTATCGGCCAACAATACACCTCTGCCACTCCCGTGCAGCGCATCATAACCCTCGAGAAGGGCATCGCTCTCGATTTTGATGCTCTCGCCAGGGACGGCAAAACACAGAGCAAGGAACTGTATACATGGGGACAGCGTGAGGACCCCGATTTGACCGATGGTGATCATATTCTTTCTCATCGTAGATCGTCGCTGATCGATGTCGACTTATCGCAGTGACGGATCGCCTTGCATTTCTGAACTTTGTGCATGGCTCCCTGTCCGCGTCCTTGGCTGTCAAACTGGACGGTGCCAGGGCACCGTTGAAGGCACTGCGCGACGCCGAGGCTGCCATTGCACCAAAACGCAACATCCGCAACGGATTGCGCAATCAGATCGGCCGTATCGAACACAACCAAGAGAAAGGCGGCGAACGACGCATTGCGGAGTTGAGAGAACAGCTCGCTCGGGCGGAAAGCGTCGATGAGCAACTCGAGAAAGAAATCGAACTGTTGAAGCGGAAAGCCATTCGAGAAAGCGAGCAAAAGAAGTGGGAGGCCATTCGAGAGGTGGGTAGCCCGAGCAAGATACTGTGGTCGATGATTTATGGTTTTATAGTATGGGGAGAAATTGATCCTCATTTCGCAAGCCGCAAAGCCCATCGTTGAGGCTCTGCCTACCTTGCCTCCCTCTACCTCGAACCCGTACGCGGGTGCACAAGCGACCGCTGCTGCTCGTGCCGCTCTCCAGCATGCATTGGACAACTACGAACCGGGACAAATCACTCTTGATCTGCAAACCGGGAGCGACCTTGCGCGATCAGACAGTCGTTCCTTTGGTGAGAGTCATGCCTCAGAGTTGGCGGCCGCGTCAGCTGGACAAGACTCGCACCCGCGTCTTCCCGTAACTCCACCTGTTCCTGAACTTGTCGCTACAGTAAAGGAAGACCACACTGCGCCCACATCCACCCAGTTACCAACGGTCCCCGAGCAGAGCACTTCTCCGATCCCCGCACCGTCCGTCTCGGGCGTAGTGCAAGATGCCAATCCTAGGGTTGGGCCCCAGCGTGCTGAGTCAAATTCTGAAGACTTGTACGGTACCTCTTCGGTCAATACTCAGGGTGCTGAAGCGACGACGCGCGTTGGGCGAGAGGTAGTGCCGGCTGCCTCGAGTTCCGGGTCTGCGGAAGAGGAGAAGAAGCGTCTGGAGAAGGAGGAAAGGGAACGCGTGCTTGCGGGTGGAGCAGGTGGAGCGGGTGCCACCGCAGAGAATGATGTTGAAGAGCTCCCTCCTTACCAGGAGATTCAGGAGTAGTGCTAGTAGATATCTAATGTACATTACCAAGGCATTGCCATTTTCGGAATAGCTGTGTTAGAGAGCAACGGCCACTGCGATGGACAAGGCTGACCTCGAAACATATCAAGTACAGCTCTCTCAGGTCGAGCTTGCCCTCCAAGCAGATCCTGACAATGCAGAGCTCTCTTCTCTCCGGTCAGAACTCAAGGAACTCACCTCCCTCGCCCAAGAAGCTATCACACAAGCAGAGTCAGCTTCCTCTTTTCGCGTTGGCCCATCCCGAAAACCAACTTCGTCGGTCCCCGCCTTCTCGTGGGCCGCCGGAAACGAGTGTTTGGCCAAGTATTCGGGTGATGGTAGTTTCTACCCTGCTCGAATAACGAGTGTTGGTGGTTCAGCAGAGAATCCCGTTTACAGCATCGTATTTCGGGGATACAACACCACGGAGCTCGTCAAGGGCCCAGAGATCAAGCCGTTCCCGATCAACTATCAGGAAAAGACGCCCGCCTCCTCCAACAAGCGCAAGCTTACCAAGGTGGAGGAGGAGGAAAGAGAGCGGAAGAAGAAAAAGAACGAGAAGAAGCTGGAAGCGAGAGCTGCCAAAGCCAAGGAACAGCTCGTCAAACAAGCGACATGGCAAAAGTTTGCCAAAAAGTCGGAGAAGAAGGGCGTGCATATCGCTGGTGTGGCCGGAACGAGTATATTCAAGACACCTGACAACCCGTTGGGCAAAGGTACCTGTCGTTTGGATTGCCTGATCCGAGTTATCGTTGGACTTATGCACGGCGTGAATCCCAGTTGGGGTGACAGGAAGCGGGAAGGGAATGACAGAAGTGAAGCTATTGGGCAAACATAAATTCGCGCCCGGGGAAGAGGCTAATCAGTGAACAAGTGGATTAATGTGTGTTTTCTCTGATTTTTTTCGTCGGCTTCCTAACGTCCATACTGTCAGGGGAATACTATGCGTCGCCCCTCCCTATATGTACTAAATGGCATATTGATGGTTCTGTAGCTTTGCGAATAGCAGGTCCGCTGCCATGCCTGATGCCTGGCACCTCATTCAATGGGCCGCTCGCTGCCTGTCAACGAAAGCCGACGAGCTTGAAACTATACGTGGTGTTTTACCTCTTTTTTTTTCTATCCGACCTCACGAAGTGACTTTCTTCCGGTAATGTGTATACAGCCCGTAACTTCGGTGGCGCGTTAAGATGGATAGATGGCGGCCCCCGCAACAGTCCCTCGCAGGTATATTACCACTCGGCGATTCGATTTTAAGGTTGCTTGGAAGACGTTGATGAAGAGGTGATACATTGATTAATGTTATTGAAGAGATCGAAAACTGACAGATGGGATCGAAATCGAAGTGGCGCAAAGATCTGCAAAGGCACGACGAATCTAGGAATCTCAAATGGGCTTCCATAACGTCTGTCAATCTCGACGAGTATCCAGGTCTGTGGATCTCTACATTCAATTAACTGGTCATACAATGGACGGCGTCTAGGAGGAGCATCCTCCCAGTATACTGTCATGGAAGGCGGGCCACTGGTTGTCGCACGCCAGCTATCACCGCGGCCGATCTTGATTCTGCAGATATATCGCCTGCGCGCTCCGAGGAGAATCAGCGTCGCCCGGTCGTTAGAGATTAACGTCCACAAATGCGACGCATGTCACTTCGGCGGACCGGGGTGATAGGTGCGTATTCGGGCTTTATTGGCAAATGAGTTGTTATCACCGCACCCGACAAGGTCATATTACTGGCTCAAACTCTGCAATTCCCGGTCCCTCGTCGGAATGAACTTTTCGGGAGCACGTGGTTAGCTGTTGACTGAATGCGGTTCATTCGGCCAGTATGGACGGGGTATATGAAGCCGTAACCCGGCACATGGGTGGCGCTCTCCGGGTTACCGGTCACCTCTGATGTGAACGACTGGAGAACTGACGAGGTTGATGCAACCAGATTAGTCAGAGGCACTGTCCTAAAATTATGCTTTGGCTTCGTGCGATATATTGCTCTGGCAATGTGCACGCATGGTGCTACCAGTTCAAGATTGCCGACTGTCGCCTTGAGCCGTTGGATGATTAACGACTTGCAGACTTGTTGCGGATGGGTGCAGAGGTGCCGCGACGCACGGTACCACTGGCTTGACATGGGGTCAAAAAGCATGCCAGAGGGACGATTTGGGCAAGAGCTTCGCGATTTCTTTGTTCCTTCCATCTCCGATCTGCTTCTCGACTTCGCGCTCGCCACCCATTATGCATGCATGACATGGGAGGACTGGCAATGGATAGGACCCTGACTGCCATGGTCTGCGCGGGCACGCGCTGAGGATGCTGTGTGTCTAGGACGAGATGCCCGATTCCCGGGAAGAGTGGAGACCGTGGTACAATTTACGAATTACGTCCCAGACGAGCCAACCATGTGATGGAAGCCCCCGAGGTTGCAGCGTTGACCATCTAGTAGCTTCACATGCGTTGCGATGTGGTCGTCGACGCGGCAAGTGGGTCACCCAAAAGAATAATATTTTGCGATTCTCACTCGACGATCACAGTATTCCCAAATACGGTGCAGCGCATGCGGAGCCTTGCTAAGTCTGCTACGAGCGTGCCTGCCATCATCTACCAGCAACGACGATATATACACATACGCAAATGAAAGCAGAGACGAAAGTGATCTGTGGTTCGTCCAAAGCAGTATCACGAATCACATCCCATCACCTACGCCGGGAAAGAGATACTGTTGTGTTGCCAGGTCCACCGAGGTGTCTGGGCTGGCAGAGCTTCCGTCTGCTGATGACGGGCTCGCAGAAGCTGTCACGTCGTTGGGTGAGAACGACGACACCGGATCGAAATTGTAAGTCGTATTTCTCGACATGCCGGCGATGTCTACCGAATGGCGTCTGAGGGGAAGTCCGGCATTGTGCGCAGCCATGACCTGAGCGGACAGATCAAGAAACTAGGACGAGTCGATCAGCATGCGTTGCGGGTGGAAGAATGCTGTGGCCTACCACTTGTTCCTCGACGAGAGTGCCTTCGTGGAGAGTCTTGTTGGTGTTCTGCATGTGCACGAGGAGGGTGCGTATGCTGCGGGAGGATAGGCCACGGTATGTCGAGACACGCTCCAGTGCCAGGGGAGCGGTGTGGACGAGCCGGAGCTGCTCGTGAAGATAGAGAACGTATTGCTCTAGACACTCGAGGTAATGGCGCTTCTTCTCGTGCGAGGAGATGGTGTCCCTGGTGCCAAGACAGTGTGACGCGGAGGGAAACGCATGAGTGGATACCTACGGATCTGTGGGGGTGAAACCTATTTCTTCTGCGATTGCGCGTTGTCTGGCCTTGCGCTGGCTCTCTGTTTTATTGACGGGTGCCGCGGCGGGGTCTGGGTCCGGCGACTGGTGTCGGGTTGTCTGGGGCAGGGGAGGGGAATATACGCGTGAGTCAGGGGGGTGGGTGATGTTTGAGAGGAGCTCAGAGGGAGTGGGGAAGAGCGGCTGGGGGTAATAGTCGAGGACGGGGTCTGTGCGACGAGGATATACAAGCTGCTGTGAGATGGGAGTGTAGGAGAGGTCTGTGTCCTGAGGGTAGTAATAGGTGGGTAACATGGCGTACTGGAGACAGAGACAGAGCTCTGGGGACGCGGTTTATTAAGAGGGCACGGCATCCGCGGAGGAGGTTTATCCTAATCGGGAACAGGGATTATATGTCGCGGAGTCGAACCTCATTCCGATCCTGACGCGATCACTTCCCGCATCGAGAAGTTATCCTTCCCGCTCTCGGTGCCATGCCGATCTACTTACCATTGCCTTTTCCGGACGACCTCGAGTATATAACTCACGCGTGCTGTTTGTCCGATCCACGCCAGCGATGTACCCAGCCCTCGATTTCGATCTCTCCCTGTATTCGGATCCCTACTACAACCCTCCCTCTTACCCCGACCAGAAATCAATCGCATCCTTCCCCGACGACGGCATCTCCTTTCCACCCACCTCGTCCGTACAGCACCCCACACGAGACCGTTCAAATTCGAGGATCACAATCGCACATCCTTATGCTCGTCTATACGCCAAGAAGGACGGCTCAAAGCGTCGCAAAATATGGAACCACGTCCTCGAAAAACAACTCTTCTCCCCCCAGGAATTGTCCGTGCTTCGATCCTCTCATCCCCCCTGCTAAACCAAACGTCGCTTTAGATCCACCATGGGCGCACCACACAGGCGCACAATATACATCGCTTCCCTCGAAGCCCACATCGACCGCCTTCACAACCAATTACTTAGCATAGGCCTCTACCCAATCCCCTTTGAGCGCCTCGAGCCCTATCGCGGCCTCAACTCGAAAACAGCAAAGGTACCGCTCCCCTAATCTACCCCTCCCCCGCAGCTCATCGTAGCTTCAGAGCATGGTTGCTGGTCTGCAACATGACGCGACCCAATTAAAGCTGAAGCTCCTGGAGCTCGAGCGCTCGGTCTGTGCCCCCTCCACGCCGTATATAGTCCCAACTGATCAGCCAGTCAACAGAATACCAATCTCAGAAAGCTCCTCGGCACCCACAATCCGTGTAAATCGTCTCTTTCCCATCCATCTGCGCCTTCGGCAATGGCGCTCGAAGCAGACGTACGGAGGCACTCTATCGACGTCTCCGGCATGGGCATGGGCATTCATAATTCTACGAACCACTTCCACCGCTAGTCGATCGGTCCTACTCCCTTTCCCCGACAAAATCGTACCGTAATTTGTAGGATAATCGTATATTCTCTGTGACGTCTAGAGTATATATCCAATCGTATCGTCGCATCTAGTACATAACGTCTCTCGGCTGGCGCAAACTTTTTCTTCGTCGCGCCCACTATGCCGAAGCACCGACCTCGAGTAATCGAGTCCCTCGTCGTAACGATCTTCAACCCCAAATCCCACCCCTATCCAGCTTCACTCGTTGGTCCAGCTTCGCTTTACTGCCCTGTGGCCGTCCCACTCGCTGGACCCCACGCTTGGTGTGGTATTTCTTTTGCTGTCGTTGTCGCTTTGCGAGATCCGCGGCCACCCTTTCGCGAACGTCGGCGGCTCGCAGCGACAGCGCTGCCGTCATTTTCGCGAGTGTATCAGGAGAAGGCGAACGTGACCGCGGCGGGGAACGGGACAATTGAGAAAATGATGAAGACGGTCGAGAAGGCGGGCTGTTTTCTCCTTGCAGACCAGCAGAACTCACTGACCCCGAGCCATCCGGAGCGTGCTCGTTATCCGTTGACCATCGTCCGTTTTCAAATTGCAGAATTCGACGGTCGTCTCCAGGGTCACTCTGGGCTGGCCGCGCTTGCACCCCGTCTTCCTCCCTTTCTCTTGGTTCGCCTTCCGCCTCGTCCTCATCTCCGTCCTCTTCCTCACTTACCATCCCTTCATCTTCCACCTCCCCCGCATCAACCTTCTCTTCTTCGGTGTCCGTATCTTCATCATTTTCCCTGTATTCTTCGCCTGTCACAGTTTCCATGTACTCCAAACGTAATCAGACGGTGCACAACGAAGCGAATAATGGATCAGAAGCTTACCTCCTCCAGAACTTTCTGATCCTTTTTCGTAAATCCGCTGGCAGCAACCACGACATCCAATTGGAACCCTCCCGGGCCGCCTTCCACATCGTCACCGCGTTTAACCGCGCTGAATCGAGGATACAAAGCGCTCTCGTATTTGAAACGTCGCTTGAAGAACCTTCGGATACACTCTACGTCCCGGTTGAAATACCTAGTTTATACCACCGTTGATCATCACAGCCGGCGATCGCCAGGACACACGCGCTTACCATTCCGCATTTTCATGTGATGTGCTCACCATCTGTGGGAAATCGATGACTACTGGCTCTCCATTTTCTCGGCGGATGAGGATGTTGAACTCATTGTAATCGCCGTGAATTAGCCCCGCCCGTGCAAAACGCACGATGATGTCCATCAATGTTGAATATAACTTTCCAGGCGACGAGACGTCGGCGATCTGCCGCCTGAATCATGTAATAGTTAATGACAAAGATGCCGTGATATTTCAGGCTCACTTACAGTGGATAGGCATCAATAGCCTCCATAAGGATGCAGTGACGCGCATGGTCAATGGGCCGCGGAACGGGAAACTGATGTTCGTGGAGGATCTACAGGATTGTAATACTCGTTGGCCAACATGTCGGGCACACCATCGACACTGACCTTCATGAAGGCCCACTCCTTTTGTGCAGCAAGGCGGGACATGTACATCCATGAGGCAGATTTACGCTTTCCCAAGTAATCTCGCTTTTCCTTGATGGCACGAAAAGATATGCGACCTAGGCTGATAGGGTCCTGTCTAACCGGCAGCGATCCGCAGCGCAAATGAACACTAACCGATGAAGTTTCAACACCATTTCGTTACCCTCTCCATCGGCCACGACGTACACGTCTGTCGAACGGCACGTGAGTTATGAAATGGTACTCAGCGTGGTTGCTGTGCTGCACGCACCGGCTTCCTTCCCAACGCCGATCTGGTTCCCAACCGAGTACATTGAATCCCGTTTGGAGAGGGCACGCATCGCCAAGTAGTCATACCCCCCATAAGTCAATCTGTATCCATCGTCTGCACCAAGTCGTCAGTTTACGCCCTGTCAGGGACGCGTGGACCGACATTTTGCATTCTGAACTCGGGCGACCAAGTTACGTTTCGCGAGAGAGCCCACGATTTTGTTTACACCTCCATTACGCAGACCGGAAATCTGGACGATGAGAGGGGTTGGCACGACTTCGTGGTTCTTTGAGCCTATTTCAACCTGGTTGGATCGTGTCAGCAAGTACGAGGCAGTCTGACTGGATGTGCCGTACAGCGGTCAATGCTCTGAACTCATCCGAGGTGATATACCTCAGATCGGTTACGTCGAGCTTCATGGCACGGGGCAGAACAGGACGCGCGGAGTTGGGTAAGCAATGTCCCTACATAGTACACCATGCCAGCTTCCAGCGCGGTCGTCCGCAGGGCCAAGAAGGTTTTTCTGCTCTGCCCGCCTCCGTTATTAAATGTTCTGAGTCATAGGCTACCGCAGGTGATCTCGCAATCTCTGTCCCGCCGACACGCGTGATATGTGACAAGAGGTAAGCAGTCGCCTCCTGCTCGTATCAAGACGCGGTAAAGTTTCTCAGTTTTTCATTCACTGTCAAGGCGACATCCGACACAAGTGATGATGAACGCGCTCAGATCTGGCGAATATTCGAGGAGAACATGCACGAACTGTGGGTCCTGCTTGAGAGCGCTACCGTTCATGCTGTCAACCAAAACCAGATATCTTTCCTCTTCGTTTGGCTGGAATCCTCAGAAGAAGAGGGCAGAAATGTTTCATCAATTGAGTCGATTCGTTCTTGCACGCAACATCTTGGGCTCGACGAACCCTGCGAGTTCAGGTATTACCGCCTATTCCATATTTCGGTTTGAAAGGGAAGATCGTCAAGATGTGGTATATTGGTATGTTCTCGACTCGGCTCGCTGTATGTTCGCCGCTTTGACGCTGCGTACAAGCTATGAACTCCAGGTGTCAAAGGAGTGTAGACGGTTCGGTCTTGGGAGGTTGTTGGTTCAGATTCTTTCCGATATCGGCACGGAGTGGGACATGACCAAGATCATGCTCACAGTTTTAAAAGGTTGTCCCAAGATTCATTTGACCCATCTCGTCGCTCATGTGTCTGCAGCAAACATCACAGCAGTGCTATTCTACAAGTCTGTTGGGTATGCCCGTCATGTTTACTGGTAATAGACGGGACTGACGCGGAATGCAGGTTCACGATAGACGAATCATCGCCAGACTTTTCGGAAGGCGAGGGAGAGGACGAGTACGATTATTCCATCTTGTCTAGGTCCATAGACTAGTGTTTGTACTTGTTTGCCTAACTACTGGTCTACCTCCCGAACGACCAGCACCGAGTTGGACGACTATTCTAAGCGCTATACCACTCATGCTGCCACCATCTCTGCGGGCGTTTTCGTCAATACCCCGACATGCGCTTGGTCGGCGCTATGCATCACATGGCGCACCCCATTACAACGAACCCACCGGCTGGTTGTTCGGCGAAAAGGTAACGGTCTTCGGTTGCATGCAGTACACCAACTCAACGTTCGCATACATTCCAGCCACTACCACCAGGCCAGAAACGGGTGAAAGAAGATTGGGAAAACATCTGGTACATTGGGATGTTTGGGACGATGGCCTTGGCTGCCGTGTTGCTCTACTATAAGCCTGACACTAGGTATGTGCTACTGCTTCCCGTTACATGTGGACAGTGACCAACTTGCTTTAGCATACAAACATGGGCGCTGAAAGAGGCCAAGGAGAGAATGGAGGCTCGCGGGGAGAAGTACAAGTATGAGTCACCATCTTCATAGACTTTAGGTCGCCTTGCTTGTACTCTCACCTCCGATCGGAATTGTACATAGATGAAGCCACTTGTACTGTGCATGCCAAAAGTGAACCCACCATGAGGCTTATTATTTCTGAGTGAGAGGATGGATGGAATGAGTAGTGCGAGGGAGGTTGTGTGCTACATAAGATAGATTGCAGTAAATTAGATCAACTTCACATATCCGTCTCTTATGCATATTCCAAGATTTTGGTGATAATACCGGTACCAACTGGGTTGATTTAAATCAGTCCCGTTCTCCTCAGCAGGCGTACAGTACTTACCCGTTTTGTTGCCTTCGCGAAGCGTAAATCTGTGAATGAAGCGAAATTAGACCCACCGAGTGACACCAACATCAAAAGGCGTACCGAGAACCAACTTCTGCAGCAACATCCGTGTGGAGCGAACAAATCATCTCCACGTTGTCGCCCGGCATAACCTGATGTACAAGTCAATATAGTACTTGCTTTTTGCAATGCAACAAACCATCTTGTCCTCCGCGTCCGGGGTGTCAGGGGGGAAGGTGAGTGATGTAGTGATATCAGCAGTACGAAGGAAGAGTTGTGGACGGTAGTTGGACATGAATGGTGTATAGCGTCCACCTGTCACGTGTGAGCACAGTGACATGAATGGCTCATAGGACAAACCTTCATCTTTGGTGAGGACATAAAGTTGGGCTTGGAATTGCTTGACAGCTTTGATGGAACCGGGGACCGCAATAATCTGACCACGTTTGAGTTGTTCTCGCTTAACACCACGAAGCAAAACGCCCATGTTGTCCCCAGCTTCGCCCTGTTAAGACCAAGTATGTGGGCCACTTGACCTCGCCGGAAAACCGGGGATGCTTACTCTCTCCAGTTCCTTGTGGAACATCTCTGTCGGGGTACAACTTAGTACGTAAAGAAGAGGAACATCAGGGTGCTAACCAATGCCAGTCAAGGTGGTCTTGATCGGGGAACCGAGACCAAGGATTTCGACTTCTTCACCCTTTGTGATCACACCGCGCTCGGCCTAGCGAGCAGAGTGAGTGGACAGAGAAGGCATCGCAGGTCGACTTTACTCACACGACCGGTGGCCACTGTACCACGACCAGGAATGGAAAACACATCCTCCACCGGCATGAGGAAAGGTTTTTCGAGGTCACCTTTCTAGGGTTATCCTATGACCTACACGAAATAAAAAACACATACGAGGGGGCACATCAAGCCAGTCGTCGCAAGCTCGAACAAGTTCAAGTATTTTGTCCTTGCCAATCTCATCGTCTCGACCTTCGAGGGCAGCCAAAGCTGAACCCATGATAATGGGAGTTTTTTCACCATCAAAGTTGTATGTCGACAATAGGTCGCGCATTTCCATATCCACGAGTGCCAGCATTTCTTCGTCCGGAACCATATCGACCTTGTTGATGAAGACGACAAGTTTTTTTATGCCGACTTGGCGAGCAAGGAGGAGATGTTCGCGGGTTTGAGGCATCTGGCCGTCGGTGGCTGAAACGACGATGATACCACCGTCCATCTGTGCGGCGCCGGTAATCATATTCTTGATGTCTGGAAGGACGCATGAATGACAGGAGAGTGGAGAACACAACGAGCTTACAGTCAGCGTGACCGGGGCAGTCGACGTGGGCGTAGTGACGGGCATCGGACTCGTATTCTACATGGGCAGAATTGATGGTGATACCACGCGCCTTTTCCTCGGGAGCCTTGTCGATCTGTGAGTAGTCCGTAAACTTGGCTGAGCCCTTGTCTGCAAGCACTTTGGTGATGGCGGCAGTGAGGGTCGTCTTTCCGTGGTCAACGTGTCCTACGGACGTGTCAAGACGCGTTAAGGACAATGAGAGGAGAGGTTACCGATGGTTCCAATGTTCATGTGAGGTTTGGTGCGGGTGAATTTGGTTGCAGCGTCGGCATAACCACGTCGACCGACTATTGAGGTGAGAAGAGAAGCAAACCACATAGTAGAAGGGACAGACCAAAGGACGGGGCCGGGACGGAGAGTGACGGAGAGAGCGAGCACGTTGTCGTCCGGCAACGAGCATATCCACATCTCAGAGCTGGGAGACGTCTTGAGGAGGTTGCGGCTGCTCTCTGGGCTACCAAACGAAACATGACGTTGAGCAAGGAAGAAAAGACAAAAAAAATGAAAATGTAGTGTGAGGCGGAGTGCGAATCGAGTGGCTTATGACCATGGACAAGCTCGACAATGCAGTCGCGTTCTTGTCTGACCCAAATGCAAGTTATCCCCCTCTCGCCCGCTCTTCGTCGCTCACCCCAGCCAGACCCAGAATGCACCACTCGCTCAGCGCATCCAGTTCCTCGAAGCCAAGGGTTTGTCCACTCAGGAGATCGACCACGCCATCAGACTCGCAGCTAACCAGTCCGCCCAACCTTACCGACCAGCCCCGCACCACTACCAATGGGACTGGCGCGACTACTTCGTGCGTGCTCTCGCATACCGCCCTCTCACTCGCCCTCACCCCCTCAGATCACCGCCGTCGTGTCTGGCACGGTAGCTTACGGCGCCATCTCCCTATTCAAGAAATACCTCCTACCCCATCTGAGACCACCAACCGCCACCGCCTACGAACAGGACCGCGACGCCCTCACCGCCCAGTTCGATGCCGCAGAAGCACTCCTCAAGGAAATTCAGGCCGAGACAGCTTCCGTGCGAGCAGCAGTCGACGAGCAAGGAGAGCGGGTCGACAAGGCTTCTAGAGACGTCCAGGAAGTAGTCGCCGAGATGCGCCAAGGGGAGTCGAAAACAAGGGATGAAATGCGCGAAATTCGCGACGAGATCGAGAACATCCGGGAAATGTTGCCCAAGGTAGAGTACGCGTTCTTCCCGCTGTCCCACTCTGAAAAACATTGCGTTCAAGATGATCGAAAAGAACAAGGAAACTCAGAAACAGTCCCTCGCAGAGCTCCAGCAAGAGCTCAAATCACTCAAGGCACTTTTACTCAGCCGTGGTCCAAGCGGTCTGACGAGTTCCCCCTCAACGCCATTAGCAGCTATGACGGGTAGACCGTCCATTCCATCATGGCAGCTCGCGAACACCACCTCATTGGAATCCTCGAGAGCCAGTCCCCCCATTCTACCCAACGGTAAAGGAAAAGAAGTAGAGTTATCGCCCGACGAAACCTCGTAGTTTATACTAGCTTGTAAATGATGGTACTTGGTACTTGGTTGGAGTGCGATAGCTCATAATTGGTTCGATCGCGACCTGTGTCCTAAACCCGAATGTTCTCCCAGTTCCGCCAGGCAGTAGAGAGTCTAGCGCAGCCTCTCCAAGACAATGCCCTCCCCCGGAGTCAGTCGCCAGATTCTCAGCGCCAGTCTTCGGCCCAGCTGGCAGAGAATGCCCTCGTAAACCTTCGCAAGTCAATTGCGGTCCAGCGAAACGCGGGCGCTGCTCAACAGAACACGGGCCAAATCCCCAGGTCACGATCTGCCAGCCCGAGCCCTTCGTCGGTCGCGAAGAGCGCAAGCGAGGCTGCCTTGCGCAAGACGACCCTCGAGGAGCGTTTGCGTGCATCATTTGCCGCCTCCGAATCTTCAGGTGGCAACACTTCGTCCACCGTCCCTGTCACCCTGCATCCACTTTCACATCCCTCGACGCCTGTTCCCGACTCCACAAGCCCTGCGGTAGGAACCACTACCTCTGTTTCCGGAATTCCCGTCGATGGCTCCGTTCAAGCCCAAGAAGGCACTAGTATTATTTTGGCTCCTCCACCACAAGAACCCAACGATTCACCGAGCGCACCGCTCCCTGTCGAACCTCAGGATCCTGCTCTGACGGACAATACGCCCACAGGCTCGACTATCGATCCTGATGTCGGTGAGACGCCGACGCTAGAGGTGCCCCTTGTAGCACACTCGAACTCGCCCCAACTCGATGATGACGTGCCACAACCTTCTGAGGTCGCTGACACGTCGACGGTAGACACGGATCCTCCTGGAGAGGACGGTGTCCAGCCAAAACCTGAACTGTCGATAATCGACAAGTCAAAGGATGCGAGCGTCGATGCGCTCCAAGAGCGCCTCAAGCTGGTGGAGCAGAGATTTGCAGGTAAAGTCGTGTGCTGTTACTCACTTGGCTTAGCATGAACAGTTTGTGTATACTAGACGTGTCCACCTCGTTCAAGAAACTTCAAGCGGAAAGGCGGGATATAGATAGCGTTATCAGTGAGTTGACCCCATTGGAAGGATCCAAGGACGTTGCAGCCTTGCGGGAGTATCTTACCAATGTCAATATGAAAGTTGAGGTAAGCGGAATATCCAATCACGATGGATCCAGTCTTATGTTCCCCTCCAGCTCAACCAAGACGAATTACAGCGGCTCAATGGAAAGCTCACGCGTACGCTCATTACGTTTTATTTTTCGTCGTCCCTCAAAACATGACATTACAGGGCAGGAGGAACGATTGGAAGAACTTCGAGACACTCATCGACTGGAGAATACTTCTCAAGTGGATCAAATCGAAAAATTGCGACAGCAGTTGAGCGAAGCTGAAGCCCTCCTCACTGCATCGCAATCTACAACATCACAAACAGAAGTGGACAATGCTAAACGAGACTCCGAGATCGAACACCTGCGTTCCGAAGTCTCCAAGGCGAACACAGTCGCTAAAGAGGAGGAGGAGAAAAGGGTAAAAGCCATAAGTTTACTCAAAACTGTGAGGCAGAAGTTGGTAAAGGCAGAGAAGGAGAGGGACGATGCCTTGCGAGAGTTGAATGAGATGAAGGACAAGAACTTGGAGGAGAAAGAGAAGGATCGCGCTGAACGAGCCAACTTGGAGAGGGACATCGATATGATCAATGCGGAGCGCGAGAAAGCGGTCATTGGATTACGAGCACAATTCGACAAAGACCTTGCTACCGCAAAGGAGCGTGCGGAAAGGGATATTCAAATCGCAAAGAAACAGTTCGATGCCGAAACGAACGCACTCAAGGTGATGTACTGTACAACACGGTCTTTCTTACCACTTATGGACACCCAGACTTCGCACTCTGCGGAAATTTCCGCCAGAAAATTGCGTATCAGCACGCTTGAGACCACCGTAACCAACCTCAACGGCGAAAACAGATCATTCTTCGAGCAATTGGAGCTACGGCAGGCTGAACTTGAGTCATCCCAGTGTCACGCTGAATTACTTCAGGCGCAAAACACTGAGCTCCAATTCCAACTGAAGGAGTTGCGAGAGCGAATCACTTTACTCAGCGATGAACTCGGCGAGCTTCAAGGCGAACACGAAATGCAGTCGCAAGTCCCTGGTGTTTCTACAGAAGAGATTTCACAACTAGTCTCCTCGATAGAAGTTAAATACGAGGCGAAGCTTTCGGATCTCAAGAAGACGTTGACGACTGCCGAGAAAGAGCGCACTGAAGCCGAAGCAAACTGGAGTCGCAAACTCACAGAAAAGGCCACGGAGACACAAGAGCTGAAATGCCTGCTTCAGTCCTCTGTCCAGTTGCGCGAGCGGGATGAAGATGCGAGTGCGGCGTTGAAAGCTGAGATCGAGAAACTCCAAACCGAAGCTCGAGCACAGCACGGTCGATTACACGAACTCCAAACCCATATTGACGCCTTTAGGGATGCCGAGGTGGGTCTGTACACACTCCAGATTAACCCCTGGCCGATTGGTTGTCATAGTCAGCTCTGCATCGTCGCCTTTCGGAGGCTGCAGCCCGCGCTGATGATAGCGAAAAACGGCTCGAGGAGAGTAAATCCCGAGAAGCCCAGCTACGCACGCAGAATAAAGTACGGTCTATAATTCTCTGGAATCACCTCACTCAACAAGAAATAGACCCTTCGAGATGAACTTCGAAAAGTCCAGAACTCAGTTGCCGTCCTGGAAAGACAGCGCAACCCAGGAGCTGGATATTGGTCATCTCGGTCGGAAGTCACGGACTCACGGACTTCCATCTCGTCGATCCCGGATGCCCCTTCTTCGCCTTCGCCCTCTTTGGCCAAGAACGAAGAAGAAATTAATTACGAATACTTGCGGAATGTGATTCTCCAGTTCCTAGAACACAAGGAGATGAGAGTAAGTACTCGAGATCAGTTCGTTAGCATGTGGGTGACAAACCTCCCTAGCCAAACCTCGTACGGGTGATGTCAACAATTTTGCGCTTTACTCCTCAGGAGACGCGGCGGCTCATGTCCAAAGTATAACGAACTGTTGCACCGCGCTTTTGCGGGACTTGTTCGATACCTTCGTCGCATAGTGACTAGCACTTTTTACGTTTGGTCTATCCCGAGAGCATAGTTACCCCTGTCATGGAGTGTTTTGACTTGAAAGAAGCCAGAAAAGAGCCCGGGTCGGGCATATGCCGTGGCGAAAAATCCTCTTCTTCCACAACTCGTTATCTCCTGAAACGACCACTGCAAGGACTCGAATTATATCCCATGTCTCTGGCGACCTTGACGCGGAATTCATATCAGAGCGGCATTTCCCCAGTTCAGGTGAGGTGCTAGAAGCTTGCACATCCGTTTCAATCCATCAACTCGTGTTTGAAGTGGCTCCAGCTTTGCAAACTATGGTTGGATAAAGAAACGTCGGGCCAAGGCACGCCTGATGTCGGGTCCGCAATCAGTGGTGTGCAAATATACACTTGGCGTCAGACAACTAACCCATGAAGCACACATTACAATCTAACAGATGCACTTATCTCGCTTTGTAGTATCTACGATGCCAACCCTACCCTCCTTGGCTATCTCAGACATGCCCTCAATAATAGGCTTGTATCAATTGCGGCATTCGTTGCTACCTTCCTTCGTGCCGCACGATCATCTCAGCTTCATAATGGCTCAACACTCGACTTGCTTTGTCGCACTGTGCTGGATGCTCATTTTGCCTCTGGAATGCCACCCATCGGCTCCCTTCTCCCCTCCACAAGTTCCCAAACTGCCATACTCTCCCTAGTAAACGATGCGCTGGCCTTCCTTCGTCATGCTTACTCCCTCCCACTTTCCGGTTTCCACACACTCTCGACATCTGCTTCAGAGCTGGTCGCTTTGATTTTACCCTGCGTACCAGACATTGTACAGGTTTCAACGACCCAAGCCATGCTATGTTTCGGAGACGCAAACGACTTGCTCCATTCTGTGCGACTTTCCGCAGAGGTCCGCCAGGTGCTAGAGACGTTCGTGCTTTCCATGAGCCTCCTAATCGGGGATGATGCCAAGGTGGCTCGCGAGGCACAGATTATACACACCCAACTTGCCTTTGGAAAGAATGATATGTTGGGTTCCAACCTCGAAGCCGATTCTGTCTCCTTTAGTCTGTTGCTACAGTCCTTCGTGCGTCAGTCTCTCATGTTTACTGCTGTCGCGCTGAGAACTTGCAAGATTGCATCCCGGGCTAGCGAGTACGGCGCTGGTAGTGGTTTAGAAGCTGTCGTCCTGCTAACAGGTTTATTACGATGGACGTCCTTGGCTCCAAACGTCTTCTACACCCAGTTGCTACTGGCGTCTTTGACTTGTGTTGCGCAAAGCTCACCAAAAGGTATCCATGATGGGTCTTTTTTCATGTGGAGAACGTTTGTCCTCGGACGCGTGAGGTGTCTTTTTCTGCATACGACCGCCGGTATGCTGAGCTCTAGCTTACAGTTGCCTCGCCTCTTGCACACTTTTGAAAAGGACTTGGAAGGCCATGGAACAGCTGAGGCCGACTGGGTACGTCGTCACCAATTTCACAGGCATGGGTCACCTCATTTTCCTGCAGCGGGCTGCGATGCATGCCGCAGTCTCAGCACTACTTCAGCGTTCCGATTTGCTGTCGCGGTGTGACCATGTCCAAACTCAAGCAAGGACCAGAGACTCAAGTGAAGAAGAAACTACCAGGTTGGGTTCCTCCGAAATGTAGCCATTCACTTTCACTTATACAGGTTTCAGCCCAGGCCCGTTCATCAGGGAGTTCATACAGCAGCTCTACGTAGTTGGACTCATAGACCAGGCATTCGCAATGAATGCGGATCCTACTCTTGCGAACGATCCTGGGTCACGCCTTCAGGCTGAAGCTTTTGAGCACAATTGTACACTTGAGGTGAAACAGTCAACTTTCCCTTCAGAGCGTTAACAAACTCCGGTTCTGTAGACTTACCTCGAGTCAAGACTCACGATGGAACAAAGTGAAGAAGACACACGAGCGTTATTGCATCGCATCCGTTTGGAACCGGGGAGTCACCATTTCTTTGCTCAAGTGGTCCGTAAAGTGAGTGGTTAAGGTTGTTGATCCTTGCACACAGAACACTGACTGTCCGCAGCGCTTCACGTCACACTCGAAGTCTGGAGATTTGGAAGTATTGAGCCACCTTACCAAGATGCTCTATTTGCACGATTTTGCGCTCGATGTTCTGTCCCTCCACTTGAAGATCACGGATCTCGTGTTCGAGGCGTTAGAGCTACTCCATGAGTATGACTTCGAAACCATTGGTATGAGCTCTTCTGAACGACGCGCGAATATTTGAATACTCATTGTGACGCAAAGGTGATCCACAAACGGCTGTTAGTCATCTGGGAGATGTTGTACTCTTCGCCCAGATGGCATTGACCAAGTTTCAGGTCAGTATATCCATATGCGTTCCTTGATCGTGGTTGAACGACTGTCTTGCAGATTTCGGCACCCTCGCTGAGGAAAGGTGGTAAAATACTTTGCACAGATATTCTACGTTCTTCACGGATCTATCATTCGGAGGACCTCCCTCCTGACGTAAAAATGGTGTTTGCTGCATGGTTTAAAGCTATATTCGACAGTAGCAACGACGGTATCGACGATACTATCCTGCGGTAATTCCGATTATTCATTCTGTTGCTGTGGTACCAAACCTCACATCCAGGTCGACGAAACCTAAAACTCTGCTTCAAATGTCCCCGACGCTTTTCTCTCGAGCTTGCATCGCACGACAAGAGGGACGTATAGACAACGACGACCTCCACACTGGCATCTCGTATTTCCTTTGCCCCCTTCTCAACTGGACACTCGTGGGCGTTGTTCATGCGATGCTCTCCGAAGTCCAGCAACGAGGGTGAGTTTTTGCGTTGAACGTTTCTTGTTTGTCTTGAGATGTGAGCATGCAGCCCTGTTCAACTCGAGGTTCTACAAAGTCTGTTGCTGGCGTCAACGTGTCCCCATGTGATCTTACGCCTCTGCAGTTCAAACATTCTGAAAATCCTCTCCGGAAAGCGTACACAACTCATCTTTTCGAGTCTCCATTATGACATTAACGCTATCAGAACTGTTGCATTGCGGACATTGTCTATCAAAAAAGATGGTGAGGGCGTTTCATCCCTTGTTGATCGTTCGAAGGTGTTCACCTTAGTGTTAGGGAATGGACAAGCAACGGGAGACTCTACAGCTGTACCGCCAGATGCCTTCTTAGATTTCCCCAGGCGGGAGATCCGTGACGCATTCGCCTTGGCACGACAACATAAAGCGCCTCGCATTGACGTGGGCCGCTGCCTCACCATCACGACACCTACGAAATTCCTGCTACTACTTTGGACGGAGTTGTGCGTTGCCGCAAGCCTCGGAGAAACAGAGACGTGTCGTCGGATCATGACGTTCGTGCTTGTCGTGCCACGCGCGGGTGTACCCCCACTTCTTCCTCTCTTCACGTACAACGTTCTCCCGCAGTTGATTACCGCAGTCGACCAGCAAGGGGGCGACACGAGTGTACACACAGAACTTTTGGCGACGATTATCGCTGGTGCTCTCTCTGGCGCCCTTCATCTCGAATGGGCACTACAGACCATTTGCAATGAGCATACCACACTGCTAGGGCAAGCAAGCGGTGTATTGGCAAGAAAACTCGCTGCGGACCTTCGCACCCGGAAAACGACGTCGAGTACGAGCAGGACAATTCTCGAACGTTTGAGCACATCATCTCCATTTGCCGCAAACTTTCCTGTGTTTATGACATGATAAGAATGTCTACTATACATCTATGTAGTCTAGGGTGCCACTTTGTGCGACTTTGAATGCTCACAGACCATGTCATACTGTAGATGTCGGTGGAGCTGCCAGTGACGTCAAGCGGAGCTACAATAACTTGGGGAAAGACGTACGACAACAGGCGTTTTCGGAGGGATTACAATTCCGGTCTGGTGGGCAAAGAACGAGACAGGATGAATCCGTCGACATCTAAGCGACGGACCGATCAATGACTGTTCATTTTCATCAAACACTGGCTTACGCACCTTCAGTTGTGTCTCGACCATCATATGAGGTGTAGGTGGATGGTATTCGGGCTGAATGGTGCTGGAATGGATTCCATGGTGGTGAAGAACTTTGCGGATTTCTACAGCGATTGGCATGAAGTCGTGATCACGGGATGCCATCACATGCACTGATGCGACTATTTTGGATTCAGAGAGCTGCCAGATATGAAGCTCATGGACGGAAAGCACGCCATTGACATTTAAAATTGCGTCCCGCACTTCATCGAGAGAGATTGCTGGCGGGACGCCCTGTAGCAGGATGAAAGACGCGCTTCGAACTTGAGCAGAGCAAGAATCAGATTCCAAGTCAGTAAAACGCCAGACAAACGCACCCAATGGCAGTGCAGACGAAAAGATGATCACGGTGATCACAAGACTGATTACTGGATCGAAATAAAACTTGTATTTCCATGTTGTGAGCCAGATGACAAGGCCGGTGGCGATTACGCCGACGTTGCCCAGGGCATCGCCCAAGACATGTAGTACAAGAGCCTGCATATTCATAGAGCCGTGCACGTGTCCGTGTCTGTGTCCGTGAGAAACGTGTTCCGTGGACATCCGAGACGGAGTGGATGCTCGGAGGAGAGCCGTTTCCTCGCTCAGCCGAGCAGCACTGTCCTGCGTGACTGCAGACGAGGCGATATCTTGCGCAGTTTGTACGAGCGAAGCACGTGTAGCAACAGGGTGTCCATACAGTGACGAGTAGGACGCGGAGCGGTGGCGGTGGCGGGAAGTAACGTCGCTGTTGCCTTGGATGTCATGTATGCTGGCGCGCCGAGATGGTGGGGCACTGCCCTTGTGCTCATGACTATGCTCTACATGCATGTCGTTAGGTTGGCTGATGTGACAACCCAGGGCGATCGTACCGTGGAAGAGGAACAGGCCAACGATATTGGACGCCAAACCGAAAGATCCGACTATGACTATTAGACGGGGGTTTGATATATCTGGGTAAATTGAGTAGCGGACTTTAGCGGCACGGAGAAACCATGCTTACCAGGAGTGCTGAAGAAGCGTTCCAGGGCTTCCATGGTAATAGAGAAGCAGAGTGCCAGGAGGAAAACGCCATTGATGAGGGCGGCAAGGATCTCGGCTCTGTGCCAGCCGTAGGAGTAGCGGGAATCCGTCGCATTTTGACTGGAGAGCTGGAGAGGGAACGGTGTGAGGCGAGCCGCGATGAACGCCGCAAGTTTATGACAAACCCTGATAGCATAAAGAGCCACGATCAAGCTCATTACGTCGCTAGCGGAGAATGAGTTAGGGCTGGAATGTAAGATCGGGACAACTAGGGACAAACTTGAGCATGTGAAAGCTGTCGGCGACGAGGGCGAGTGAGCCGACGGCATAACCTAGGAATATTAGAAGGGTGTGGAAGAGGGGAGGCTGCCACACACCGACGATGAGTTCTATGAAGAAGAAGAGGATGTCTATGACGAGGAGAAGCGTTATCCGCGCTGAACGAGACATGGCCATGGCGGGCAGAAACAACTCGCTTAGTCAGCCTACACTTCAATCTTTTCTTACCAACTACCACGAAAAAAGATGGTCGCCCCATCGATGGCCGCAGCCCTGGCTGCATCGCTGCCAGCACCCGCGTCTGCACCAGTACCCGCCGCGCCAACATATGAGGCCATCCCACCCTCCATGTCCACCGCCATCGACATCGAGGCAGAAATACCGCTCACCTGTGTACAACTAGATGCCCTGGTGCGCCTCGTTCATATCCGCACAGCGATCGATGGTACCGCGATCGTTGATGTGCCACTGACGGCGGTGTCATAGGTTGTTACGAAAATCATTCAACATGGTCGTGAGGCCCCATCTGCTTCTGCGCACGGCCTTTTACTGGGACTCGACCTTGATGGTGTCCTTGAGGTATCCAACAGTTTTCCATTACCGAGTCATACAAGTGAGGAAGATGACAAATCATCAAAGTCTATTGGTGGGTCCTTGCAGACGTGGTTCGATGGACGGTGGAACAAACGTGTGCGCGTCAGCACGATATCAGGGATCGATGTTGCGATCACTCAAGGAAGTGCAAGGGGACGACAACGTCGTTGGATTCTATCAAGCCACGACGCTGGGCGCGTTCTTCAATCAGACGCTGGTAGATACACAGGCGATACATCAGGAGAGGCTAAGGCACGGGGGGGTGGTCGTTGTGCATGGTGATTGATTTCCGTTGTTAAGCCGCTGGTTGAGATTGATGGTGCGGACAGACGTATCGCAAACAGCCCGGGGCAATGCGTCGTTCCGGGCGTTTAGATTAACGTCTTCGTTCATGGACGCGTACAAGAAAGGGAATTTCAGCTCGTCGAGGTGGGTGCTTATGCCTTGCGGATGTGGGTCATGGACGGATTACGGGTTGTAGCCTGATGACGCATCGACTCATGTTTTCGTCGATCCTTGAGGAGATTCCGGTGAGAATTCGGACCAACGCGCTGGCGAGCGCGTTCCTGCAGAAGGTAGCGGCGCCGAGTTTGTCGCCGTCTGGACAGGTCGGTGGGGCGTTCGGTGTGCTGGATCTCGGGCAGTCGGGTGTTTCGCGGAGCCTTGAGCTGGTATCTGAGGCAATTGACAGTTACAGGACGGAAGATGGAAACGTGGCGTATCTGACGAGGCAGATCGCGAGGGAGAAGCTGCGGGCGGAGACGTTTATTGCGAAACGGAAAGAGGAGAACGCGCAGCGAATTGGGCAGGGGCTGAGTCCGCTCCCGGAGGAGGATGTAGGCCGGCTGTTCAAGATTCCAGCTGAGCCGAGCCGACTTGAGAGCATGCTGCTGCTCGGGCAGGTGGATGCGTATGCGAAGAGCGTGGAAAGCCTTGCGGGGTTAGGACTCGTCAAGATGTTCGGCGCCAGGGTTCTCCTGTAACTATGTTAATATCCAAATCCGGATCAAACATTTATTATTTAAGTAATTGTGTTTCATTCCGGTTTTTCTTGTCAGGTCAGGTCCCTTCTTTTTCTTCTCCACCTTCTCCCCTCCTTTGTCGGTCGAGTATATAATCACCCCGTCAATCTTTTGTATATTCTCCACCAGTCATGGCCCCGCTCCTTCACATCCTCCTCGCCTTCGTCCTCTCCACCGCAGTCCTCGCATCCCCCCACGTATCCCGGAACATTTACAACCACGCACACCGCGCCATCGCCCCGCTCGACGTCCGTGTAGACTCGCACCCTCTCGCTCTCCCAAAGCGCAAACGCTCCCTTAACAAGCGCTGTGTCCCCCGTCCGTCCAACTCCACATCCCCTGCCATGCCCAGCTCCACTCTTCCCCCCATGAACGTCGCACCCCCGCCCTCTTCCTCTTCCTCGTCCCATTCTACCTATTCCCCACCCCCCACCTCGTCATCTCCTGCAGAGACCCCGACTCCCACCCCGACTCCCACTCCATCTCCCACCCCAACTCCCACTCCCACTCCTACGCCGACGCCCTCTCCTTCCACTTCCCCTGCCCAGTCATCGGGATCGGGACCGAGCTATTTGTATGGCACTCAGCACGGTCAAGGTACTTATCTCTCCATTCTCTCGGCGTTCCTGCTCATTCGTTCATTCCAGCCACTTACTACCAACCTGGCCTCGGTGCATGCGGTAAGACCAGCGGCTCCAACGACCTCATCGCAGCCGTCTCTCAAGATCTCTACGACACTTTCCCGTCAGTTCCCCTTTCTCTGCCTCTCTCTACTTTCTCACTCTTCTCAGACACTACAATGGTGTGAATCCCAACACTGACCCCGTCTGCGGCCAGCAGATCACCCTCACCTGTAATTATTCTTACTCCTTCTTGTAGCTTTTTGCTGACCTCTCTTCCTCAGACGGAAATAACCAAGTCACCGTCACCGTCGTAGACAGATGTGTTGCGTGCAAAATCACTGACATCGACCTTTCTCCGGCCGCCTTCAGCAAGCTCGCTGACCAATCTCTCGGTCGCATCGACATGTCCTGGGTGTGGAATTCACTTTCGCTCTAAACTTCATTTATTTGCTATTCATACGTTTAACGCCTTAAACACCTCTGGCGCTGGTCGTTGACTCTCCTTGTGGGAGAGCCTGGGCAAGTCCCCTGGAACTGCTATACCCACGCACATGATGCGTGCTACGCCTTGGATACCGTAGTTGATGGTTATTGTGGTTGTATTTGTCTCGTCTGTTGTCACGCCTTGCTTTGGTCAAGTGCATTTTTTTAAACTCATAGAGCCTTGTGTTTGTCTTTTGTCGCTATGAAATTATACCATAACGATTGCCTTTTCCGTTTCGATTGAGCTTCCGTCCGATGGCTGCGAGGGGGTGCTCATTTCCGCATCAAATTTATCACATCTGGTTTCCATCAGGTGAAAACGAGAACGAAAATTGGATGCTGTGCTTACAACGGAGACCGTTCATTACGGGGGTGGCACTTGTTGTCAACCCGTCTCCCATCCGCAGCAAACCGGCAAAAATAGTCTGTGACCTTACGCAAAGAAACAACGCGGTCACCGAGCGTTTCAACCTTCGCATAGCACGCCATCTCCGCTCCACGCTCATGTCCGAATTTTCAGTCCCTGGAATCACAACGTGCATCGTATCGCCCTTGTCACCCCGTCCCAATATAGCTCTTCTCCCGTACCCTTAACAGCCTCAGACACCGCGCTGCGCAGGCCGTCGTCCACCCTGACAAGGGACGCACACAAGTCCAACGCCAGGCGTCGCACGTGCACCGCGGAGCCCGGAATCTTGATAAACGGCCCAAGAACTTGGCCGCGTGTAGGGTGTACGATCATGAAGAACGGCGTAAGACGCGAGCTCACCGAAGCGATTTGCTGCAAGTCAGGATGCCCCATCAGCACTATGATTCCCTCGGTATCCGACTCAGAAATGGTGGACGAACCTCGCGCTCCACGATGTGGGAGCCACGTTGGATGAGACATAAGAGCACCCCCAATATTGTCTGAACATCGATCGGATCAACGGGGATGCCATCCGTCCTGCTGTCACTCACCTGGCTCGTGGCGAGGTTGTCCGTCCCCGCTTCCCAAAGGGTTTTAGGGAGGTGTATGACCCACTCCTGAAATTTGCGCCCAACGCCTGCACCGCGCGGGTCAAACTGGCCTGTATACCCCGTTTCTTTCTCGAGCTGAGTCTCGGATTACTGATCCGGGTTTGCTCCGACCTGAATGAAAGCTTACGAGCAAAAGTCGGCCGACAAACTCCACTGTCAACCGTTTCACCGCAGACCCTGAACTTGTCCTCATAGCGTGATCGAGAGTCGCCGTCAACACCGATGATGATTCCTTTTCTGGTTCTTGACCGCTCCTCTGGTTTAACAATGCCCAGATTGTCGGTAGAAGCGCAGTATACATTGCCGCCGAAATAGGTCTCGGTAGCTGCGCACCTGATCCGCCGTCACCGTTAAGAAGCCCTATGACGTAGAATTTGACGAGATCAGACTGTGAGCCAAGCGAAAAATGGCGTTTCAGAGGCGACCAAGACTTGTGACGTGGTACTCCAAAACGATTTCCCCGATGCACATTCCTGGTTCCTGATTGGTGCGAGACAAGAACGAGCAACGACGTAAGCTCGCAGTAGATCACACTGAGATCCTGGAATGCTTGTTCCACCTGCATTCCTGATAAGTTCATCTGGGTAACAGTGCCCACCGAACGCTTGCCTTTGCTTCCCGATGCGCAGGGGCAAATGGAAAGTACCCAGTGAGGTAATCAAGTAACGTCTTGAGCTCTTCACAAGGTGTATGCAGGTCTATTCCCTGATTGAGAGTTTCAACGAAACCCTGGCTTTGGTACACACGCCCACGCACCAGATCAGTGCTCTGGAGAATAGCGCCGTATAAGGTTCGAGCGATCTTGAACGCCGCCGTGAGCATCTGGACTTGCGTTTCTGTCGGATTCGTACTTGGCGAGAAGACGACGGGCGCGCCATCAAGAAACGTGGCAGTCAACGTCGGGTATAGCGTTCGGGACAATCTCTGCAAGATTCACGTTGGACCACTGGATCATCCACACACAAGAAAACTGCCTACTATGATCAAGGGAATGTCGCCCAACGCACGTGAAGCATCGCCTATCTCAAGAGAAAGATCTGACAGGCTACTCAGATCCCACGCGGATTCTGGTTCTCCGCATAGGAGCTGCGGATCGTAGACAAAGTCTTCATCGAAAAACTCAAACTCGGGATTGATATTCCAAGTCAGATGTTTGCGGTTCACCCCATGGAGCGAGGCCTGGAACATGTTTGCATGTTCTTCGTATAGCCGAGTGGTCACGAAAGAGGATCGCAAGAACCAAGTTGGTACTGGCGCTGTCCCTTGGCTAACCCCTTTGTGTGATGATCCAGGGGGTGGAGAAGGCTGGGGGTCAATTGCGCGACTGAGAAAGGAAGAAAGGGACTGCAAGACTACCAGTTTCGACTAACCATGTCAGAGATCGAGCAGGATGAAAAGATTGGCCAAACACAGCTACCTGGGGTGAAAGAACCACCGACGCGGTGGAAGTCGCCTGCACTGTTCCTGAGCGGGGACAAGACGCAATCAGACGAATGAGACTATTGTCGTTCCCCATTGACAGACCTTCAGTGTCGCCAAACTTTGTTCCTGCACTGAGGATTCCCAGATAACCCTCTAAAACGCGCTTCCCATGGCCAGGCCCAGATTCATTCCATCCACACACGATACTCTCTGGGACAACCTCGAGAAGCAGGTCCAAAAAACGCACTGCATCGATTCGGATTTCAGGGAATATATGTGTCTGAGCAGAGGCCGTGAAAAGCAATAGCAACGGCACATGTGGAGTGAGATCCTTCTGCCGGGAGTGTCAAGACAGTGAGTTGGCAACAGTACAAATACTCACTTTGTCAAGACGAGACAAAAGCCAGTCAAAAAACGAGAGCAAAGTTTTACGAACGCCGGCATCCTGTCGACAACTGCATTAGGTAGGGAAGACTGGATGCGGTTGGAGACATGCCTCATCACCGATGAGGCGTGCACAAGCACTGAGTAGAGGATGAATCGAATGTTCTAGCAATGTGGGGTGATCTTGAAATAGTTCTCGGGCACTGAAGATAGCATCTTTACGGGTCCCGGCACTGTAGTGTTTGAGGAGAGAGAGTACGTCGCTGAAGGTTTGTCGCCGCTTATTAGTGGGAACGGTATCATCTTTTTCAACGGCGATACTCTGGGTTGGAAGGGCGATACCTTAAGACATTCAGAAAAAGCGATGGAAGGGAAGTGCCTTCACCCACTGCGAGCCTTGAAGGAGGTGTCTATGACATTAGAGGGCAACTTTTTGCCTTTGCCGAGCTTAAGCTTTGCTTTCTACGACAAGACTCAGGTGACGAAGAGAGCGAGCGCTGAACATTCTTACTGAGAAGTCTGCGACTTTCTCTTTCTTCTTTCTGGAGCTCTTTGGCATTGGATGTCACAGACGTCCTCCAGGGCCGTTTCCTGTTGTGGTCGAACTCGAGTCTGCACTCTAAGACAATCTCGGTTGATGACATGATATATATACACGCGACATGTATAGACCAAGAAAAGCCCATCAAGAAATTCAAATCACCAAACGTGAGGGAAGGGGAATCTCATGAAGTCCACCTTAAGATTCAAGCAAACCAGATCATCGTCTTCCTTTGTAAACCCTTGGACGTTGACTGTGAACTTGGCTGGGGAGTGACAATGTGAGCGGAGAACAATGGATGATCGGGAAGCAAACCTTGCGGGATCTCTCTCGGTAACGCGACCGTGTGCGAGACAACGTAGTCACCCTTTTTCACAGGACATTGGATGCTGGTATTGGCGTTGCGACTAGGAATGGTCAGGAAGGCGATCTCGCGGTGTGTGGACGGTGCTTACGCCTCCTCGCAGACGTCGAGTCGTTTGTTCAACAGCTTGATGAGACCAAGCTTGACAACAACGTTTGCATATGCGCCTTCCTGAAGGTGCCGTCAGCCGAGCTGAAGAAGATAAGCAGGAAGGTGGACCTCGATGAGCTCCTTGGCGGTGGCGGACACCGTGACGGTGAGATCTTGACCTGGCTTGGGTGGGTCTGGAGATACCTGTATCGACTTTATGTGAACAGGGTCGCCGTCAGTACCTGGTTGCCCGTCAGTGGCTTGTTCCGAGTCGACAAGGCGACTTCGCACCGCAATCCTCATAGGACCACTTGTCGTAAACCTGGACGGGCGAGTCGTCGAGGACCTGCTGTTCTGCGAGCGCTGCGCCTGCGAAGAGGGCGAGCAAGGACAGCGAGAAAACGCGAACCATCGTTGTCCGAGAAAGAGAGGCCAAGAGCCAACCAAGAACCGCCCAAATATGGTCAGCGTGAGAATACAGCGACTTGAACCCGACCATCATGAAGCCGCGAGAGTACTGTTGCTGCGCAGTTCCCCTCGTCAAGGCGGGAATATACATAACTCTCACAGAGCAGTTTGTCGTCGCAGCCGTCGTCGGAACCCTCTCAGTCGCCACACCGTCCAGTAAGCACAATTCCCCCCTGTCGCTCTCCGCAGTCTCATTCTTGACTTTCCAAGTCGTCGGTGCGGCCACTCCCTCGTTTGCTCCGGCACTCTTTGCGGCGGTCTGCTATGTAGCAGCCGCAATCCAGGTCCTAGGCTTTCTGGGTGTCGCCCAAGTAAGGACTCCCTTCCATTGAATCTCACCCTTGTCTCACAAACATAGGACAAACCAATCATGTATCGCAGATACGCCACTCTCAACACAGGTGCAACTATCGCAGTGTTTGCCATCGCTGCTGCTTGGACTATCATTTCTGCCACTCGTCACTCCACCGCCCAATCAAAATGCGTGGCCACTTTCTTCACCGGCTCCAGCTCCAACGGCAGCACCTCATCGGAAGGCCAGACGCTCTGTGATGTATTTTCATGGGTTGATGTTGGTCTGATGGCTGGCGCTTGGGTTTTCTTTGCCCTCGTCCAAGTGCGTGACTGGCTACCGCCACTGCAATCACTGTGCTTAACGCATCCTCTAGACTTACTTCCTCTTCATCGTGTCGTCGTATGGCACCTCTCAACGGGAGTATCACGAAAAGTATGATGTGCTCAATGATACAACCAAGCCGTTGACGGATGATATCCCGATGGCCGATCGGGGTGATCCATGGGATTCTAGAGCATCCTACGAGCCCGATGAGGCCCATGGTCGCGGACACACGAGGGAAGACAGCCAGGCTTCTACGATCGTTGGCGCCCTCCCACAAAAAGGTGATGCCGGGTACGATAGCTACTCGTCCCGGGGTCATGAATCCGAGTACATCGATCGCCGACCCCGTCCTGGTGGTTATTGACATTGATACCGCACGTTTCACGCCAAGCTGCAGAAGAGGATCTACCACATAGCGAGATCACCTCACGGACTCTGGAGAGCCATCTGTATCGTTATCTCTTTAGCCGATACAAACCACCTATCTCGATATTTAATGGACAATGTTTACTCTATGATACTCGAGCAGGTTTCTTCATTGTCCTCCCATGGTCCTATCTTGAAAGTGAGTCGCTGAGCATGTGCAATGCGCTTCCACCTCTCCTCCCTCCCGTCCTCCATCATGAGACGACTGTGCAAGGAAACATAGACTGTGCGAAGTGGTGATTTTGCAAACAGGATCCATTCCTCCAGACTGTTGCAAATGACACGTTCTTCGTCAAACAATGGGACTGCATACCAAGCGTGGATAATCTGTAACTTGAATGTTTCAAGTGAAGGACCCAACGCAAGAATAAAGTTTTCTCTGAGCTCATTTACAGTCACAAGCGAAAGTGCAAAGTATTCGAGCATGGGGAGACTGCGTAAACAAGACGCAATGGTCGAGGTATTAAGACGGGTAGTCCCTAGCAGCACCAGCTTTCGAAGGGAGCGTCCCGGGCCGTCGACGAGAGACTCGAGGTGGACGTTTCTGATCTCAAAGCCCAGTCGATGACCTTGTGCGTGCGTGAACGACTCGAGCTGAGAAGCAGCAAAGGCAGTGTTGAATCTGACTCTATCAAAGGCATTGCTCGTCACGCTACGGATCGTGAGGTGACGAAGAGCAGGGAAGGACGTCTTGGGAGTGAAATGGCAGTCTCCGGACAGACGCAACGAACGGACACGATCGCTCGGCAGGCGGTCGAACGGAGTAGAGCGGGTGGAGGGATCTACATAAAACTCGTATGAAATGAGGCGGGGGAGTGTTGCGTCATCCGCGTGGGGAAACATCGCACTCTCAAAGTCAAGATGGTACCGCAGCTGCGGAACTGCCAAAGACAGTTAGGAGATAGAAGGGCGGGTGAGATAGCACGGACCGTTCATGGTATAGGGGTGATAGTGGCGAACATCGAAGACGCGCAACTTTTCTAGCGAGGACAACTTGGCGAGAACGCGATATAACTGGGAAGCTGGTGTAGCCTAGGCAGAGGGACGCATGAGGTTCCTAGTGCACGGAAGCCAGAGAAGTACAAACACGGCCCGTGTGGAGGGTCTCCAGGGTGCGACCATCATTGGCGACATCAGCCCAGCGAACGGAGAGGGCCTTTTCGGGAGAGGAAGAGATATCATTGTGGAAGCGTTCGATTTGAAACTCGTTTCGCAGGGAGACGTATCTGCGGAGGGAGTGGGAAGCCTCGTAGTAGACGTGCCTGCAGGAGTAAAGGAGATTGAGGTGGGCGTTGGTGGGCTGTGTCGAATGGACGACTGTCGTGATATCTGCGAGGAACACGTCGTAGACGATGAGACGGACGTCGGCTGGCAAGAGGAGAAATGAAGACATGCAGAACCAGCGTGGACCGGACCGCGTTAGGAGCGCAAAACAATTACAAGTCCGTCGTCAACGTGGCCCTCCTGAAACTCGTCCAAGCCCAACAAAATCAGCGTGTGCACGGGGCAGGGCTTCCTCTATTCCCATCCCCCCCAAATCCACCTTCTTGAACGTCTGCGACGTCCCCCATGCCCGTGTCAATTCAGGACTCTTACGAAGTCTGCCTCGACTTCACAAATGACACACACGACTGCGCAACCATACAACTCTTGCGCGATTATGGTCGGTCCTCCAGTGCGATCGTCTTGCTCCATCCCGGCGAGAGCGTCACCCTTATCCTCGATGCCGGCTCGCTCTACAAGTACGCCCTCAAGTCGCGCACAAAAGTCGCCAACGTGAGGTGCGCCTCGTGTATGCCCACCATCAACTTTAACTCACGCCTTCCCAGTGCCCGAAGCTGGAGAGACATGCGGTGCGACATATCACAGCTGTTCTCCGCTGCGGTATCCCCCCGCACGTCACAACACGCATCTCCACCCCCTCAATGTAATGGGGTCATAGTCGACCGCGTCTGGCGGGATTATCGCTTCAACGTCTGGAACGACTCTGTACGTCCACCGGCATACGGGTTATTCGCTACCTCACCGATCCCTTCCGATCCCCCAGTAAACCCGTGCACAAAAGTTATACCTCAGACGCATGTCGTCATACTCTATTATCGTCAACGACAGAACGCAGGTCGTTCTGCTGGCTCATAATCAGCACTCAACGTAATACGTAACCTAAACTTATTTCTTCATCGACTCGTCGTCTGTGTACATGGTATCGAACCATCTCAGGCGGGGGCCGAAGACCCGCATCACTCTTGGACATGTAACACTATCACTTGCTTGGTATCACATTTGCAGCGGTCTGTGATTCGTCGACTTCACGCCATGTAACACATCTTGCATCTCTTGCTGTGACTATTGTCCTCGTCGTTACTATGGAGGAGCTCCACCAATTGTTCTTGTTCGCCATCCGGGCGAAGTTGACTGAAACAATAACGAATCAACATCAACATAATTAGATTGGGCTGTGTAGCGATAAGCCATTCATGGAAGCCGCAAGTTTTGTACAGTATAAGCTGAAGGTTGGGGTGGATCTTTTTTGACAGATCGTAGCTTCCTGCTGGGTAGCCGGCCCGTCCGTGTAAGTGCTCCCCTGGCAAGTTGCACTGCCGGTCGAACCTCCCCAGGAGCGGCAGACCCTGCGCGCGGAGATGTCTTGGGAAACGCCGCACTGTAGGGTGCTTTGGCATTCTGGGCTCTCGAGTCCTCAGCCACATGTGCCCTGTGTTGCAGAATCGGTGTAGCAAGAAGGGATTCCTAGGAGCCATTGAATACTCGCGATTACTTGTAGCGTGCCAAAAACTCACAATGTGTGCGCTCGCTTTCTGGCTAATCTCGGCGAGAGCCTCGCGCCCCCGATACTTTAATACCTTTTGGAGGTTTCCTCGCGTCACGGAACGTAACTGTCCTTTATCGGACACTTTTAACAAGAGTTCGTCCGAGAGAGAAGAATGAGTATCAGTGACTCCATTATTGAGCACACCGCGTGGTGTGTTCCACCGCAGCTTGTCCGTGAACAGATCCCGTCCCACGGCCCGCGCTGTCATCTCGAATTTGAAGTCCTTTGGATTGTCGACTAGTTCCAGAAGGGCCATGGGCGCATTGTCGCCCGCACGGTTATCGATCTGGACAATACGCGTATAACCACCTGGGCGTTCCTTGTATCTCTGCGCGAATGTAGAGAAAAGTTTTGGAAGGACCCCGGGTTTGAGAAGAAAGCCTTGGGCACGTCGGTAGGCAGTTTCGTTCCCTTTTTTCCCGAGTGTGATTATCTGTCCTTGGCGTTAGACAGTTGCGTAGGGGGATTCAGACTCCTTGCCTTCTCTGCCAGTCTCGCTGTATCCTTGGCCTTTGGAAGCGTGGTTCGAATCTGCTCATGCTCAAACAACGAACTGACAAGGTTCCTGCGCAGTATAAGCATTGGAGAGCGGGGGAGTAGTTAGGCCGCGTACCGGAGCATCAAGTTGCGATGGGAGGACGTCCTCGAGAACTTTCGAAACGCGACGCCATGCTTCATTGCTGGTACGCTTGAGAGACTGACATGGCTGGGATGCATTTCTTTCCCCACGTGACCATGACCGGTAAAATCCGGACGACATTTGCGCGCAAAAACGGCTTGCAAGACACCAACAATGTCGTTCGCTCGTGTAACTCTGCGTAGCCTGTCTCGTGCCAGACCGACCTTCGCCGTCTCAAAGCAGTCTGCGTACAGATTGCACCGCGCGAACTTCTCTGCCGCTGCAGGTCCCTCCAAGGAGGACATTCAATCTCGAGTCTTCAACGTGCTCAAAGGTTTCGAGAAGGTCGACACCTCCAAGGTACCATCTTCAACGCATACAACTATCTTTTTCTGTGTTTATGTTGACACATTTTCCAGGTTTCTGCTTCTGCTTCCTTTGCAAATGACCTGTCTCTTGACAGCTTGGACGCGGTTGAAGTCGTCATGGCCATAGAAGAGGTTCGCGTTTTTCTTTCGTCCGGCAACACAATCCTTACCTGTCTCGTGCAGGAGTTCTCTATCGAAATTCCGGACGCCGAGGCTGACGAAATAAAGACCGTTCAACAGGGTAGGTCTCCTCTATTGGCCATTGACTTGTCAATACATAATCACTCATTCTCTTGCCTTGGACAGCCATCGACTATATCGAAAAAACACCTGAAGGTTCGTCAGCTTCGCTTTGTGCGTTTTACACCACTAACTCTACTTTAGCCCAGTGAGCGAATGCATAGCATTCTTTGTCTGCTTGTCATTGGTACACCGCATCAATTTAACATTTGTTCCCGCTGGAGCTGAGTGGGTCACCCGCTCAAAGTTTGACAGACTACAAACTGGGGAATCATCACATATATACAGTGTAGAGAGTCGAGCAAATCTTCCCTCGTGTCACCGCTCAAAACGTTTGCTGTCAATGAGCCACCTCTTCGGGTGTATCTGTCAGTGGTCCCTTTTTGTGACCCAAAAAATGCAAGTCTCGGATTCTGTGGATATCTGTGGGAACATGGTAAGACAGCACGTTTGCCCGTCGAAAAGCCTGGCTTGTCGAGTTCTCTCAAATGTTTTACATTTCAGTTTTCTCTATTATTGCTCGTTATTTGCTTTTAATAGGTTTTACATACCAGGACACTGTCGTCAAGTGTCGAGACATCGGTTGCTTTGCTGACCCTTCCTTGTTTCTCTCGTCTTCAGCTTGCTTACACGAGAGCCAGTGGCTTCGCAGTGTTGGACGGAAGATCAAGATGTCATTATTTCTGAAAAACATTACCTGAGCGTGATGGCCCCGACGCGAGATTGACGATGCCGAGTATTCTACAGATCAAGGTATCCAGGCGAGATTTTGATGTATGACGCACAAGTCGGATTGCAAATATGGCTACGTCGGAGCATGACCCACCCAATGCAAACTCAAGGTGTATAGGACTCGACTTGGGTAGGCTCTGGTTCAGATCGGTTCAGCTGCCTGCGTGTTCTAAAGAGGAAATCCAGAATCATTACTGACGAGCGTTCCCTCGAACCACCTTTTTTGACGGTTCAAAGAGGGTAACATATGGAGCGCAGATTCGTAGGATATATGAAATCGGACGTCTGTCGCCAGGGGGGTTCTCATTTTCTTAGGAAAATACCGACGCCAAGATACCTTTTCCTATTGCTCTCAACATGATGCATGATGTCCAACTTCTAAGGCCTTGGAGCCACATATAAACATGTTGTGCAGGTCTTGACGATGTACGTCACGACCGCTCGTTGTGGTGCTGTTGGAGGGAACAACAATCGAGTTTTTATTGCGTTACTTGAGGGACACCCTTTCCCTTCAGGTCCCTTGGATTGATCCGAGAACAGATAAGATAGTACTTTCTAGTTCACTCCGCACCTGATCTTGATTTGGTGGTGAACAGTTTGGTGTGCATAAGCCGCAATCAGTTCTTTCTGGTTCCGTATGGCAACGCATGGGTGCATGGAGAGACCATCATTCCGCCGGTGCACCATGCACGCCGGCAGGGAGTCTTCCGACTTCTTTTTGAAACTCGTTCACTCTGGGAGAAGTCAGCGGAAACGTGGGCTCGATGGAAACCTATTCTGCGCCGAGACTGCTCCTCGGAGGACGTTTATACAATGGACAAGAAGTGGTCCTTTTCGGGTATCTCCGAGAATAACTGCACAGTTTTAGTCATGGTGGCTGTCACTATCACACAATTCCCACATTCCCAACAACGACCTCAAGATCCTCAAGGTAAGCGGGGCTCAACGTGCTCGCTGTTAACCACTCACTCATTCACAGGCGAGTACACTCGGACTTGCTTCTTGTGCGCTCAGCACTCATCCAAAACGATACAGACTTCGTTATGGCCACCTTCTCCTCGACACCCATCGTCATTGATGGCAAGGGTCACCTCCTTGGTCGATTGGCCTCTATCATCTCCAAGCAAATCCTGTCCGGCCAGAAGATCGTCGTCGTGAGATGCGAGGAGATCAACATCTCCGGGAGTTTCTTCCGCAACAAGGTATGATAATACTGTACCATCCTCGAAGCAGGTCCAGACGACATTTCGCGCCGTACAGCTCCGCTACCACAACTTTCTCCACAAGCGCCACATTGTCAATCCCAAGAAGTCCGGCCCTTTCCACCACCGCGCTCCCTCCAAAATCCTCTTTCGTGCCATCCGCGGAATGGTACCCCATAAAACTGCGAGGGGTACTGCCGCGCTCGAGCGTTTGAAGCTCTTCGAGGGTGTGCCCCCACCATACGACCGTAAGAAGCGGATGGTGGTTCCCGAGGCCCTCCGGGTACTGCGGTTGAAGCCTGGTCGGAAATACTGCACCGTCAAGGTATGGGAGATGACGGGTTTGACACGGGCAGCGCGTTGATGCCAGGTTTGTTTTGTAGCGTCTGTCGCATGAGGTTGGATGGGGCTACAAGGATGTCGTCGACCGCCTCGAGGAGAAGAGGAAGTTCAAAGCACTGGCATTCCATGAGCGTAAGGTGCGTGGAGCGGAGATGGGACGTTGCATTGGGACTGCCGGTTGACTGTGCGTTGCAGATTGCAGCACTGAAGCTGCGCCAAAAAGCGATCGCGGACGCATCACCTTCCTTTGAGAAACTGGCAGAGTATGGATTCTAGGAGGGTGACCACGATTGTGTGCCAAGCTGCAGACCACGTTATGTTTAGTACCGATAAGACCATGCATGAAACTATGCGAAACTGCGTGTTCTTATGTTTTCTCCATCGTTTTAAATATTTTTTTTTCCTTTGTGTAAGTGGCTGTGCTGTCGGTGGCGGAGAACGCGACGGACGCGCGTTTTGGAAGGGAACGCTTGTTTGAGTCACGCAACCACCTTGTCGACCGACCCTGCCGCCATCCTCCCCTTCCCCCTCATCGTCCCCGACATCTCCCAGCACAATGTCCGCAGAACACCCAGCACACCACACCACAGGTCCGCCATCTCTTTTCTAGGGGCATCCCACGTACTAAACCTCCCGCAGCATCTCGCTCCCCTTCGCCGACCTCCGCCAACGACATTCTCACACTTCGCGCCCTCGTAACAACAAAGGAGGCAGGCGTAATCATTGGAAAGGGCGGAAAAAATGTTGCAGACCTCAGGGAGCAGACGGGGGTCAGAGCTGGCGTCAGCAAGGTCATACCTGGCGTCCACGAACGGGTCCTCACCGTCGGCGGATCTGTCGACGCAATCGCAAAGGTACGCGTCTCTTCTTTTCTCGCAACTTTCGTTCACAAACCCTTGACGCTTGCAGGCATACAACCTCATCATCAACCAGCTCGTTTCATCAAGCCCGTCCCCTGTCTCTCTCTCTTCATCATCTCCACACACCTCCATCCGCCTCCTCATCTCACATAATCTGATGGGCACCGTGATTGGTCGCAACGGCCTCAAAATCAAAGCCATCCAAGATGTTTCTGGGGCCCGCATGATTGCTTCAAAAGAGATGCTCCCACAGTCAACCGAACGCATTGTAGAGGTTCAGGGTTCTCCAGAATCCATCAGCCGTGCAATTGAAGAAATCGCAAAGTGCTTGCTTGAGGACTGGGAAAGGGGTGCGGGCACCGTCCCATTCCACCCAGGCGTTGGTGAGGAACGTCTTGGCTCAAGACGTTCAGCAAATGGATATGCTGGCGGCTTGAGTACGCGCAGATCCGCCGGTGATGTTACTCGCCGTGGTTCGTCTCCACCCTCGCCACACTCGCCCTCGACGACACAACCACCGGCCAACCTTCGTACGCAAAATATTCTAATCCCTGCCGATATGGTCGGATGCATCATCGGCCGTAATGGAAGCAAAATTACTGAGATTCGCCGACTCTCTGGATCCAAGATATCTATTGCAAAGGCTCCACATGATAATTCTGGTGAACGGATGTTCACTATCATTGGAACCCCTGCAGCCAACGAAAAGGCGCTGTTCTTACTCTATAACCAGTTGGAGAGCGAGAAGGAGAGGAGAATTGGCAGGGAACAACAACAGGACTCTCAAGAGTAAATTAACGTGCTCGCCGTTCTACCGAACATTCCGCCCAACCACTTTGCACGATTCACGACGCCTCTCAGATCCGTATGCCACTTCCTCTCAGCCTTCTTGTCCCCTGTGCTTTCACACCATGCTTCCTCGAACGTGCGCTTCGCTTCGTTGCCGCGCGCTGGCAACAGCCGTATTCGTTATTGGTCTTTAACCATGTGCATCTTCCCATCCTTGTCATCGAAAATACGCACGAAGCTCCTCTTCACTTCGATGTTCTTGACCCCGATCTGCTCCATCGCCCCCTCTCCCCACGATAGTTCTGACCATGATACATAGTGCGACATGCCTGACATACTACAATGCATTGTGTTTTAGTTGCTTCACCGACGATATACATACAACATGTGTCCATGACCTTGCCTCAGTCCCTTTCCCGTTTGATCTTGTCGGTTCGCAACGTGGATCGAAGTATTTAGTGTAGATCACGTGTATCGACTGATAATTGATGCGTTTTCGTTTTCCTTCCAGTTCGTCGTTGCGATGAACGGCCAACAATATCCTTCGCGAGATGCTGGGTCGTCTTACACAGCGCCCTTGTACGACACCACCGCACTCACTTCAGCTTTGGCCAATCCATATGCACAACAAATGTCCCCACATTACTATCAAGCGTACGTCCAAGCCTATTCAAACCCCCGACCACGCACAACCGCGGATGGATACACACTTTCATCCACATACGTCCCGAACGCTGCGAGTCAGACGAGGAGAACGACGTCGACTCTCGCTACCTCATCTCGAGACCGGCTGCCCGTGCACGCTCAGTCACAAACGGCCGTCAAACCTATCCTAAATCACCTCACTTACGGGAGCTGGTACCAGCCCGGAAATTGTCGATGTGCTCGCCACGGCTGCTCATTCACCGGTTCCCGCAAGTCTGTCGAGATTCACATGATGGATCGACATTTTATATTCCCACCTGGGTGGAAGAAGAAGGACGACTGGGATACTGATCCGAGTTTAAGAGGGTGCATCGTCGTGCTGTATCGCATTGACTCCTATGGCTGATGCACATGTAGGAAACCCATCGCGATTCAAGGGACGTCCCTTTTGCTGGACACGCCAGAAGCTCTCGATGCCTGGATAGCTGAGCGGAAGAGGCGATTCCCGACGGAAGAAAAAGTTCAGGATAAGAAGCGGAAGCTCGAGGAAGCAGTTGCGCGAGGGCAGCTGACTCCAGGAGATATAGGCACTGGCGGAAGAAAAAAACATAGGCCGAACACGATGTCTGCGGAGGGTGGAAAGGGATTTCGTGGAAAGGGGCATCAGAGAGGCAGAGGTCATCGACGGGAAGGTTTAGTTCGCCGGGAAGAACCCCGAATAAAAGATGTTGACGACTTGATAAATCAACCAGCTGGTGCAAAAATCGAATGCACTCGAGAAGCAAGCCCCAGCTCTACGTCAAGCGCGGGCGACGACGAAGCACCCGAAGTTGCGTCGTCCAAAGTTCCTACCGCGCTGGTGTGCATACCGAAAGTAGATATTGCGCTCGGCAAGGAAGTTCGAATGTCGCATGCACAGTCTCAAGAATACCCCAGAAAAATTCCTCAGCCGAAGAAACCACCACGAAATCCGTTCGCGTCACGATCGACATTACTTCGTAACGTACTAAGGACTTGCTACTCACTCATCGTTACCGCTCTAATGATCTCATTCTTAAGCTGCTCCTACCTGAAATTCGTGTCACGGTATCCAATCTCTCGCAAGCCATACACTTTCTCGTCGAGAATGATTTTCTTCGGGGCGTTGAACTACGACCAGGCGAAGCAGAAGTGCAAATGATCAAAGTCCTCGGAAGTAGCGATATTACATGTTCAGCTCTACTTCCGCCGCCACCGGGAGAACTGTTCTGAGGTTGTTTAAATGTTGAGGAGAAGTGGATCTAGTAATCATGTTTTCTGCTAAGGAACACTTTGTTGGTCATCAACTACACTCCGAACCATCTTCGGAGGTGCTAGTGGACCCAAATGACCCATCCTCGTCCCCTTCGACTTCCAAAGTCCGTTTCTCTACATCGAATCCGTAACCTGTTAACCCCTCTGAGATCTGGTCAACTTTGGATGGCGCCGTGACGACAACAACGGAAGAAGTAGACGGGTTGAAGACCGGCAAGATATACTTCTTGAGAGATACTAGAATGTCATCCTTGGTGACGCTTTGGTACTGTTCCAAAAGTTTGAGGTTGTGGTCTTGACTTAGGCCCTTGAGGGCTTGGTTGGTAAATGAGTTGATCGCCTGTAGGGATTTGTGAATAAACCGAATGCTCTAAATGTCCAAATGACCTACCGCTCTGCCTGCCGTTGCAACGTTTTTCGCGACAGTGTAGACGATGCTACTTTTAGCAGCATCCAGCGTGGTTTCACCGAGTTCAACCTGATGACGTTACCCTGCTGAATTGATGATGACAAAACGAAAGAAAACTTACAGAGCCATCAACTAACCCCGAAACGACATCGTGCACCTGTTTGAAAGCCTCCATACTATCCGAACTCTGTACGTGGAAGATCAGAAGGAGCGACCATTTGAACGGAAACAAAACGTACGCGGTACAGGGTGAAGATAATTAGCCCAGCTTCTCTATCGGCAGTCATGTACGCGCCGTACGCGAGGCCAGCTCCACGCACTGACCTCTGTCGAGAACGGGGTCAGCACAACTTTACATCGTTGGGACAGGTTGTTACGATACCCATAGGAAACTCTCCGTCGCATTTAGGACCTCAAGAGCAACCCTTAGTGCCGGAAACTCTGGATGATCGAATCCCTGGATACCCTTGGTGGTATGATTGACAAAGGAGCTCTCGATCGTAGGCAAGCTAACAACGACCGCCTAGAAAGGGATGAACGGATGTACGGTGAAAATGTATTTGTTCCTACCTTCTTAACAGGATTCCTGCCCAGTTCGTTCAGCGTCTCGCAAGTCAATTTTACGGGTGCCAAAGTTGACGTTTGCTGCAAGGTGCAAAAATGAGGGTAAATCAAGTGATGGTACGACAAAACTACTCACGCAAAGGTCGCCAAACTTTTCTTTCCATGTACTACGGGGCTTCTTGAGACCCAATACATTCCCAGTGACAGATACCCGGATTCCCGAGGGATCGGTCACTACAAGCATTGAAATTTGGTGAGATGCCCTCTAACATGCCAGAGAAATAGTACGTACGACACTTTCGTAATTTCTCGAAGGCACCAATCACTTGCTCTGGGAATTCCTGGAGGTCCTTAATAAGCTTGGGCACAAAGTCCGCTTGCGACAAGATTGCGCCAGCGAGTGGAGTCGAACTCTTGTCAAACAATGTTTCAGCCCATATGGATGACAAAACATTGTTGCCATCACGCTTTAGTTCAGGAAGGGATTGAGCAAGTTTAGCGGCAGATACGAGGAGTCTTTTGGCGAATTAGTCACTAGACAAATTGTGAGACACTTGCCCACCTTTCTTTGTCGAACACAGCACCCCAGACAAGATCACGGAGCCAAGTGACAGCGGACTCATAATGTGCTGTCTCGACCTTGAAACTTATACGCGCAAATTCAGTAAATTGATCTGATAATCCGAGGCCCGCTTCATAGGAAACAGTTAGGTCATCGAGTCGATGAACAACCTCTTCATGACTCAAAAGTTCGCCGTTTTCCAGTTTTACGGGCAAAGAAAAGAAAGCAGCGGCATAGGTGGAGATGTATCTAGAAAATCTCAGCGAGAAAGCTAACATAGCATAAATAGATGTACGAACGGGCGAAGTTCGTCTGGCACATTTGCAAGCGAGAAGAATGCATGGATTCCCACAAAATCCGACTACAAAGAGATACTGTCAATCCCGAATCATTTCATCTCAGGAAGAAACCCACTTTGACATGGTCATATTGTACGAACATCGACAGTGGTTCGCCATCACTCTCAATGTGTTTTTCGAGGTCTGACTGCAAAACTCTGGATGGAATACTTCGGCCTTTGCCCAGCTCTTGCACGCTCTTCACAGGAATCCATGATATACTATTCACATCTGGGACAGGGAATGAAGTCAAGACCTCTGTCGGGATGGGCAGTTCATGTTCCGCTTTCGCAGTCTCGAGTTCTTGTCCTGCATTCGCAAGACCTTGAGGTCCGAGTTCCCCAACTTGGGCGGCCAGTCGAGCTTTTTCAATCGCTTCAAGACTCTCCGCAAGGTTTGCTGAGGGCCTGCCGATGACGACAGTATAAGGCTGGTCAATGAAATACCTTGTAGTACCATAAGCATCATACAATGCAGAAGACACATGACCTACCTCTTCAAGAGTTCCGTCCATTGCGAGCTGTTCCAAGTTCTAAGGATATTGTAGTACTTGATCTCGTCCAACGCCCCATGCAGGTCCGAACCATCTGTTGCACCGTACAAGAAATCTGTTATTATTGTGCCCGAGAAAGTATCTCCTTTAGCAGATTCAAGTTTGCTCCGCAACTGAGATGTTCGAATCAGCAAAGCAACGAACTTATGAAAGTTGAGAGTCTCACTTGACGTTCGTCACGGTTAATGACCATCGACATGCGGGACATGTCAATTCCTTCTGTAACAATGCGGCGGAAGCTCGCGGTGAGCTTCACATCAAAGATGTCCAAGTATTCCGCGGGCACGGAACCGATGTAGACGGGTAAATCTACCATTATAGCGCGAGTATCTTCGCTGAAGTAGATGTAAGAGCTTCAAGGGGATGAGTATGATAACATGATGTACAAACGAGATTTTACCAAAGGGGAGACTCTATTTCGATATATTCTTTGTTCAGAGGAGCTACGGGTGATGATGTGAGGTAAGTGGATAAGATATCTAAGGCCTACATATGCAGTGAGCAAAGTGCACATACTCGTAATATCAAACAGACCTTCCGTTCCAGGAATGCGGTTGGGGGTGGGCCGTTATAGGTGATAAGCAGTTCACCCTGACTTTCGTCTTTCTCTGGGAACTCCACAGTTTCTTTGATGATTTCCTTAATGCGCTGGCGGTTGGCACTAGCCGTCTCCACAAATGGCCTTTTCCAGCCTTCTGGACGCGAGCCCTGATCTTGACCATGTGCGATGATGCTGGGCTCAACCTTTTCCTGGAGAACAGCAAGAAGAGATCTGGTTCCGCTTGAAAGTTTCCCAGTGACTACCAATGATAGATTATGGGGGACATAATATGTGCTGTGATATTGCCGAACTGCGAAGTGGATATAAGCTGAATGTGAGTAGGTCGATGCAGGATTTACTTTGTTCCACAGTGAGCACGCGCAGGGCTTCCATGAGTCCACCAGTTTCACTGCGATAAGCGCTACCTGGAGGGTACAAGATACGTTGGGATCTAAAGGAGGCATGGGCATGGACCCAACTACGAGAGGCCAGCACTGACCGGAGAGCCATCAAATCGCCAGAAGTGTTCTCGCGCCCTTGCATTTCGCTGTACACCACACCAGCATTTTCACCTTTCCCATTGATATGATGAACCTACGAAATCAATTAAATGAGTTCTTCCCAAGTTGAACGAGTTAGTTGTACCTCCGTCACGAAAGCAGCCTTTGTCATTGTCGGGTACAGTATGTGATCGAGGTATACTGGCAAGAGCTGCAGAAATCCCTGTTCTCCAGCTGTTGAAGCGGTATAGGCTGAGTGGAAGCAAAAATAAGAAAAGATGTGACAGTAGTAAGACATTGCTCGCCTGTATGGTCATTATCCGTCCAAGCATTTGTGCCGTCAGAGAAACCACGGTTAGCGAGATGGTCTATGATGCCTTTGTACGGGTGCTTCTCCGAGCCCATAAAGACTAGGCTGGCAAGTCTGTCTCAGAAACAGGGTACGGATAGTATCTCAAGCTACTCACTGTTCTAGGGTGTGAGGACAACCGCTGTCATTGAAAACTGAGAGGATGAGAACAAGTGAAACAACACGACGAAAGCAAAGGAACTTACTTTCAGTTGCAACCACAAAGTATCCATTAACGAGTGGAGCTGGAGAGGTGTTCAGAAGTGTAGGAGAAGATTGGAGAGTGGCACAGACCCTCATAATCCAGATGAACAAGGGTCAAACCGCTGACCCGGCTTCGCCACTTTGAGACGCGTACATCTGTATAGTCGAGCTGGAAATGCTTAACAAGGTCGAAGTTTCCAAAAGATGTGGGGTGGTCATCTACGATTGCGGAACGATCCTGGAGTGGAGCCATGGAAGCGAGACGCCGTGAGGGGTGTATGATTGGACGAGGACGATAGCTGGGGCTGCGGAGAATGCGAGGCAAGCTACGACGAAGGGAAGTAGAGAACATGTGCAGGTCGGGATTACATCATACTCATGGGTTATGAGCCTACTCCAGAGGCGGAAGAAAAACGTCGCCAGCGGCTCGAGAAGAAAAAAGCTACAGTCGGGCTTACACCCCCTCTCTTTCTCGCCAGACCATGGGTTTCACTCCAGCCTCAGGATGATCAGCTGCAGAACCGTGCAGTCAGAGTCATGACATGGAATGTCCGTACTCATATCCCTCTGCATCGCAATTCATTTAGTGATGCATCCCCCCGTAGTTGCTCGCCCAGTGTCTCGTTCGTGCGTTCACCCCATATGTACCTTGACAATCGAGTTCACACAGTCAATCCCAGAATCGGAGCTCTTCCCAACCAGTGGCAAAGCCCGTAAAGCGAATGCGAGAGTGCCAATGCTTCATGCAGAGATCCTCTCTCACGACGCCGATATATTGTGTATGCAGGTCCGCTAAGTCCGATGATGATTCTTGCCCAATCTCATGAATTCCAGGAAGTAGACATGCTCGACAAGCTCCTTCCTGTGCTTGATCTCGCCGGATATGCTTACTCTTATGCGAGTGGCACAGACAAACACCATGGGTGTCTCATCGCTTATAAAACTACCATGTTCCGGAGCATCCATGAAGCCAAGATAGAGTATGACAAGTTGGAAGTGAAAAGCAATCCTGAGCTAAGTACACAGGCACGCATTGGGTCGAGCCATCAGACCAGGAACATCGCAAATATCGTGGCGCTTCAAACTATAGATCCAGAGCAAGAATACCAGGGCTATATCATCGCAACGACGCATCTGTTCTGGCATCCCGCGTTCGTACACGACCGTCTTCTCAACAACTCCACTGACCCAGGTTCTTCCTTAGGTATACCTACGAAAGAGCAAGGTAACTTGAATCCCTCATTTTCTGCGCTCATGTACAGAATTGGACATAGGCAAGCAGGTCTTTTGGTTCGCGAGGTCATCGCGTTCCAAGAGCTCTGGCAACTCCGCGGTTGGCCCTGTGTCATAACGGGAGGTAAGAACTTCCGGGAATCCTTGTACCCACAACTCCCCTTTAACCCAAACATTGGATAGACTTTAATTTCACTCCAGATGACCCCACATACTCCTTATTAGTTGGCGAATCATTATCTCTTGAACAACAGGAATGCCTCCAAGTTTCGCGAGTGGTGCACGTCTCCATAGACCCAACTGTCCCCACTTCCATCGCGAAAGAGGTGGACGAAGGAGGCGGCGAGGAAGAAACTGATCCTGATAGGGTAATTCGAAACTCGAGGGAATCTAAACCCTCCGACGGATTGCTGTCCGACATAGAGTTGTCTACTCTTGTGGGACACCATTTACGCAGTGCATATGACGAGGGACAACGGACATCGCTCCTAGGTGGGAACAATGTTGCGACATATGGTTCCAGAAAACTCCTTCCGGCGGACAAAGCTGGCGCTTGTGAGCCAATATGGACTAGCTACACGCATTATTGGAAGGCGACTCTAGGTAAGTGCCCAACGAAGGCTAATCGAGATGTTGTGGCTTACGAAGTACTAGATTACATCTTCATTCTGGATGCCCCTGGAAGTAGAACGCGCGTGATGGGTTACCTTCAACCTCATCGTGCAGAAGATGTTGAGCGGGGGCTGCCTCAGATCGGGATATGTGGTAGCGATCACTTCTCACTTTGCGCTCAGCTTGTAACGTTGCCTACTACGTTATGATGATAGGACTCATCCGCAGGCTAGCAGGATATCTGAGTACATAATTCTATGGAAGGATTAAAAAGTCGGGAGCAAGGGGAAATTCGTAGCCAAGGTCCCAACGGAAACATGAACGAGTCCCAGACTTACTTGGGTTGAGCTCTACAGCATCTCCATTTACGCTGTCCTGTCAGAACCTGCCAGTAAACTCTTGAAAAGCCCGCTCGCAGAATCTTCGTTCCGCAGCTGAATCATGTAAATGACACCTGTCCGTGCCCCCCCAGCATCACTCAGTTCAATTGCGACACCAGTTTTGCCCACCCTTTCAACCCCATCCGTCAAAACGATCGTGGAAATGAGAACCGATCTTCCCTTGCTACCTGTCTCCACGACAAGTTGCTTGACATTCGTTGGCTCCTGGCGATAGAGGGTCAAGTTTGCTGAGCCTATTGACTTCCATTGCGCATGCTGTTGCTGAAGGAACACCTTGCACTTCATCTGTGCGGTGATAACAGACCGTACGGGCCCAAGCGGTTTGCGTTCTTCTGCTGGAGACGCGGGAGGGCTCGGATCTAAAATCGAGGGTCCCGAAATCGAGTTGGTTCTCGACCCCATTTGTATCGACGGGAGGAGCGTTCTCGACGTTGGCATGTTCAGAGACCCTATAGAGTTCTTGCGTTGATTATGCGGGCGTTGTGGCATAGGTGAACCATCCGGTAATGAGGGTACGGGGGGGAGTGGGGCTTGGCTATGCTGGTATTGTGCATGAAGTGATCGCGACGATAGAGACTTCTGTAGTCTGCGGGAAGATTGTTCATCCAGGTGGGATGTTACTGAAGGGCTGAATGGATGCGTAGGGAATGGCTGCCCGTTGGGGGAGTGCGGACCAGGCTGGGGATGAGGAGCATGAACAAAGCTTTGATGATTCGGTCTAGGAGGAAGAGATTGCAAGGACGGCTGGTGCTGCAATGGTTGGTGACGAAGCGAGTGCATCGAAGCATGGTGTCTCAAAGTTGAGTTTTGGGGAGTGGGATTCTGCACAATCGGCGGTGAATACACCCTATGGGATTCTCCAGGAAGGTCTGACGTAGCCATCATGGAAGGTGGTGACTGCGATTGAACCCTCACACTCCGTACGGAAGGGACGATTTGTCCTGGGACAAATGAAGAAGGTGGGTTATTGATGGCGTGCCCTGCTGAAGACCCACGTGGAGGGTATCCTGGGCCTGAATTATGAACCATAGGTAGCCGTTGTCCATTTCCTGGCGAAACAGGACTGCTCAGGGGGCTGTTAAATCCCTCACATCGGGGACCTCGAACCGTTCCAGGTTGGGTAAAAGTCGCGTCCTGCTGTTGCGGGGGACTTCGCGAGAGTGACGTCACTGGTATACCGTCGTTTTGCTTAGGCGAAGGGATCGCTGCGGTCTTATCAATTGTGGAAGTAACATCATCGGTCTGCTCGGACTGAATGTCGACAGGTTGGGATTGCGGAAGTAACCGAGGTTTGAGAGCTCGTTCGGGTCTTCCCCTCAAGGAACCTCCAGACGTTCTGGGGAATGTGGCTGGTGATTGAGGAAGAGTATCAATAGGTGGCATAGGCGGTACAGGCTCTTGCGCGGCTCTGGAGACTGGTAAAGGGTTGAGAAAAGTTGACCATCCAAAGAAAGTACGTGACGACTCTTACTCGTTTTTGCAAACGATATACACTCTTGAAATTCATTGAAAATTCGGTCTCTTTGGAGTCGGGAGTTAGCTTCCATAATCAGTGTCTCTTTACGCATGATAGAGACTTGCAAGACATTCTCTATGAATGTAATCAGGAACGAGTACCTGGAAGAGTCGCCTAACAAACCTTGTCCGGGTACCTCAGTTACATTGAGAACTTTTCCAGAAAGCGGAGGATAGCACAGACGCATATCTTTCCCGTCTTCGTCTCTAGCAACTCTTTCTTCTCGGGCCATTTTTTCACATAGAAGAAACAGATCCGACAAAATATAAACGAATCCGTGATGATGGATAACCTCTATTCCTGTTGCTTTCGAGGTAAAGCGTACAAGCACCTTGACGGATAAACGTAACTCGCGAGTGTAAGGAAGGGTCGGCGGTGCTATTTGCAGTCGAATTTGCTGCAGATATGCTAAGTCGACAACGTGTGCAATGCTGTACCACGAACCTTTGGCTGCATCGTAAATATGTCGAGGGTACTTTCAGTAGCTAAGCGCTTTTCGAGATCTAGGACGGGTGACAACAAAGTTTGAGCGGACTCCCGACTGAGCGAGGTTGATGCTGTGCCTTGTGAAAGGCGTTCACTGAGAATACATGAGAAACATGGATGGGCATTGGTGAGACCGAGACTCACTCTCTGGAAGAGAGGCTGCCCCGCATGGATGGCGCAGCGCTTGCAGAATCTGCGCCAAAGCGTCCGGAGAGCAAAGTGCCATTTTCCATCAGTTCGTTCGTGGATGGTATCACATTGTTCAAAGTCGTCTCGGTGTTTACGAGCGGTGGAGGAGGTACTTGCTGTGACTGAAGGGTACCAACAATACTGTTGGCCTTACCGTCGAGAGTTGCTAAGAGACCATCCAACTTCACCAGGGCTCCCGTTAGCAGCCTGTGATCACTTCTTCCGGGAGTCATACTCTTGAGCAATCTGCTGTATAGCTTTCTGTAATACTGGAGGCGTCCCTTTGGTAGCAGGAAAAGTGCGTCAAGGGTCCAAAGCGAAGGATTCAGCAAGCGCGAGGGCCGGGGCAACGCAGACGGTGGAGGATTGGATGCTGAGAAGGTTTGTAGGATAGTGGGAAGCTTCGAGTTTGATCTGACAGGTTCCCAATCATCGAAGCCAACACAGTACCTGTCGGCATATGTCATGTACGGTTGTTCTAATTCATCGATCTTCCACAACATGAGAAAGTATCTTTCGTTTCAAAGTATACACCTACCCATCGCATCAATAGGTCACCGAGTGCCTTCGGAGAGGATGGATTTTCGCCGATCTCCTTGAGCCTCTACAAGAAATGAGATATGTTGTGTCAGGTGGAATGGATGTCTCACTGTCAGCAGCGTGCGATTCGACTTATATACCCCTTCCACACTGCGAAACATGAGGTCGAGTTGTGGTGGAGGAAGGTTTGATCGTGACCAGGCAGCAGCCACTTTCTGTGGCAGAAAGAATGAAGCAGGACTGGCAGCAAGGAAGAGGAGAGTCGGACGCACTCGGATTACGCCAGTGAGAATCTCGACATATGCCTTCTCGCTCTCTATGAGATCTGTCAATGGGCTATACTTCCTAGTCTTCTCGACCGCAGAGGGAAGGGGGGATGGCGAGACTGGAGACAGGGGGATGTCGAGGTCCAACAGAGGTAGTGATCGTGACATCGAGGGCTTCGTGTGGATACCTAGCGATGACATGATTGGTAGCGCACCGTCGTCGCCTTTCGGTGGTGGCGCCGGTGGTGCAACCGAGATGACCTCGCCGGGCTCTGGGGTCGTCGTTGTGTGCTCTGCGCTCATAGTGATGGTGTGATTGGTCGCGTATCACCCTGGCATCCTGCTGACACTGCCAATGTCCCACCTGAGCACCATCGCATGGCTTCACAAAACGTTTACCACTCGACAACGGACCGCAGAGCTTTTACGACCTGAACTGGACGAACATGTTCTATCCCCACATGATTACGAGTTGGCGACCAGATTCCTACCTGGGCCTAGTATGGACTCGCAGGCAGGCTCTCCGAAAGTCCCGTTGTACACGTCCGTATTGACAACACTCTTCAACACAGCTAGCATACGGTGCAGGAACGTCAACCGCGGTGTACGGTTATGGTTCCTACCTCGCCCGACCAAAGTGGAACACTTGGAGGCTCCGTCTTGGGTCCGTTGCAGCTTTTCTCGTTGGATCGACGTATGGCGCTTTCAGGCAATTCTTGCTTCACTACCGGTTCGCCAACTCCCTGGATAATCCCCAGGGCTTTATTCTGGCGCTAAACCATGTCGACGAGAGACTGGGCGGAACTGGACAGATAGGCTTCGCATTTAAAGAGATGCTCGCAAAGAAGCCGGCTGAGATTAAGCCTGACCTTGACCACCCAGTCCATCCGCAAGATGCAGGCATGGTCACGGTTCCTGAGGAGGTGTGGGTTCGGAATCAGGGCAACATTGGTGTGCTCATCCTTATCCCAGTCATGGTGATGAGAATACTCACCTTCTGTTAGATAGTGACACATCCCAGTCGGACCCAACCCGACTCAGGACCAGATGGGACGAGATTAGAACTGCTAACTCACGCAGTGCTGGCCAGTCATCCTGGGATGCTATCCGACAGCATCATGAACGCAGCAGGCTCCCTGATTCCAGCGAACCTCCTAGCGGTAACCCCCGCGTCGCCGAAGCAGACGAGCGTGCAACCGCGCAAGCCGAGTTCGATGTTCTTCTGGAAGCTGAAAGACGCAGAGGTCAATCCCAAGGTGACCGAGATTAGCTCGTCACCCCGGCACACTACTGTTACGTCGTACGATGAAACTAGTCGTCCGCATGTCAAACAAGGGCGGATGGCATTTTATTCTGCATTCACTACATGTAGTATGATACAGAAATCGAGAAGTAGTGCAGTAGGTTATTCCGGGCAACTCCAGGCTATGCTATTTTGTCCTGTTCCAGTATGCATTTCGTGGTGCAAGGGTGAAAGGACCGGATACAAATCCAATGCACTATTGTAAGGTTGGCTGGATGAACATGGGTTGGGGAGAGGCGCCATAGGTGCATCGTTGGGAGGAACAGCCGGCGGCGCAAACAAAGTAGTATGAGAAAACGGATAAAGCGGCAGTCCAACTTCTAGAGGTTTCTCCTGAGTCGTGAGCCTGACGATCTCTCTCATGAGTCCTTGAAGTAACTTTTCTTGCCGGACTATGCGAAATCTATGAGCAAGGAACCAGCTATTTGATAATAACTTACTCCCGATGGGAGACCTCACCCCGTAATTCAGCATAGCCTCCCTGCTCAGGTGTCAGGTTAGAGGAATACTGTAATCAGTAATCAACACACCGGAGCACGTTGATTTCCCCCCAAACTTGAGCCTCCCTGGCATGGTCACCAATCTCTATGAAATGCCCACAAACTTGGACTTGGACGACTGCGGCAAGATACCAGCAAATCTGTGGACATCAGGCATTAGAGGTCGGCAAGAAAACGAATACATACAGTAACAAATGGATGGAGTCGAGTGAGGTCAAGGGAAGTTGCTGAAAGCATGAAATAAGCTGACAGTATTGCTTGCGCAGCCTTGATACAGCGGTTAGTTGAGGTGCGTTGCAAGTCATTAAGATCCATGTAAGGGTTATGAAGGGTTATCGTGGCTCTGTCGATATATTATTTAGCCCCAGTTGATTGAATAACAACATTCGATCTTACGCATGGGGTATTATGTGGACCACGTACAAGTCAGTGTCAATACATTGTGCGCTTCCCGAAACATCCGTAACGCCAATATCGGATCTATATATGTGGGGAAGGTTTTCCAGGAAATCGTGATGGACAAGACTATCCAACTCGCTAAATCCCGGTAGTGTAAAAGGGTCTTGGTGCTTGCTTGGGGCTGTTGGGGCGCGTAGATTGCCCCGTACATTGAAATCCGTGACACGGCCAAACATCATGACAGCTTTGATAAGAAGCAGAAATGAATCGGTATATCTGGGAAGATGTGTCGTGAATATGTCTTCCGAGCACATATCCTGAGGATTGCTTGGGATTAGTTGCTAGTTTCTGGATCAGCATGGAGATAGTGCAAATGAAGTTGTTAGTACTTCGCTATGGAAGTCTTCGCCCCTCAATGGAAGCTCTGTACCAATATCTTGCTCGTCAATAGCATGGATCCAGCCACCAACAGAAACGATCCTGTCAAAAATCACCGACATCCACCAAGTGCGCCGTCGGGTTTCGAGGTCACGGAAGTCTTTAGGAGGTGCTAGATATCCACTCGGGGAAGCACCGCCATGCGTAGAAAATGTTCCCGGGTAATTCAGACGCAACGGTACAGCGACGCGAGTTTGGAAACCAGCAAAGATCCAAATTTCAACCCATCGGCCCTCTTGATAGAAATACCAGGAAAGGAGGATGCAGGCCTGAACGACGTGGAATATGTCCTCTCCTGTAGCCATTGTTCTGTCGATATATTGCCGGGTTTTGCTTGCGTGATACTCGGCGAACTCATCCTTACGAGACCCATCAGGCAGCACCTCTACGTTACGTGATGACCAGCGAGAAGCGGACGCACACTAAACTAGAGTCAGTAAAATAAAACGGTGCAAGAGGTGACTTTACGATGGCATGGAGAATGGCTGAATGTGGGAATGCAGGGTCCTGAGGATGCAGGCGCATTGCAGATAGAAAAGAAGGGCGGTGGAGTATTCGCGAACCACAAGGATCACATTTGAAAAATATCTCTATACTGTGATACGAAATTAGTGCGACTTCATTGGAAGGGAAGAACTTGCCACAGACTAGTGATCGAGTATATGTGGTTCTGGGAGGTCAGAGTTCCATCCCGAGTGCATGAGCTCCAGGACAGCCTCGGTAGAACTCCGATCTGTCACACCGTGTGCTTCTGGACTTGAGCTATTTTGTCGGAGCGCCAACGCCGAGCCATTCTTGGTACCATGAAGTAAATGTTTGCTTCCCGTGACACTGCTGGCTGATGAGGATGAAGCTGAATCTGGTCTGTAATAAGCTTGGCCGTGATGGGAGGGTGAGGTGGCATTGCTCTGCTCTTGCAGCTGAATCTTGAGCTTCGCTAGATATGTATGAGGTCTTTATGGCCAACTCTGCGAAAAAGACACTCGCGTACAGACTTCCTCTTCAAGCACCCGTATTTTTTCAATTGGATCTGTGTCTGGAGCAAGTGTCAACCCATCGACTGGGTCATAAATGCATTGTGGTTCTGCTGGATGTCTGCCCACTTTTGAGTGCCATGGACACTAACCTAGTTAGCTCACTTACGCATAACCCGGCGGTGCGGGCACACTGATTAAGGATTGCCATTGTCTGGGGGAAGATCAGAAGCACAATCGCTGCGAGGAGAAAGACCACCAACTTGATGCAAGTACCACAATGAGGACGAGCGGCGTCACATTTCTGTTTGCAGGTTGCTCAGCATTCGTGACTCGGCTGGGCAGATAACATGACTCAAACATACAAGTTTTCGCTTGCGACATGAGCGACAGGCCTAGTGGTCTCTTTGGTAAAGATCTGAAAACTATGAGTTGATGGTGCCAACCTGATTTCTACGGAGAGCAGGACGACCTGCAATGCTAGTACCAGAAGCGGCCTTTGGCATGCCGGATATACGGTCTCCCGTCGAGCTGAGCGTGCAGGGCGGTGTGTGCGGGTGGCACTCGTACTTGTGTTCAAGGTTTAAATGAGAGTGTCCGGTAACTTGTACGGGTCCTGACTGTGATTGAGTGAGAGTGAGTGATGATCATGCAAGAGACAGTCGAGGCTGTTGGAAGACGGTCTGGGCGGCTGCTGCCCGTCATGATGCATCAAATTTGTGCACCGTATCTCACGGACCTCGAAAGTGGATCCCAAATCGAGACTTGGTACGTAGATGCTGGTGACATTGCAAAGTGCACATATTTGTATACAACGATTACGCTTTCCCATCCACGTCAAACCCGCTCGGATAATAGGCGGCGCCACGGTTGAACGTCGGCGCTCAAACTCATCACCAACAGTGAATTACGGAATAACGGCCGGAACAATCATGACCTACGACTAACAGTTAGCAATGCTCATCTGTGACATACTTGACTCGCTCACAAAACAGTGGCCACAACACATCTCGCGTGTGGAATATGCCTGAATTCAGTGAGGTATATACCTACGTCCCAACTCAGCAGGGCCCATCAACACACAGCGTTCAGACTCGCCTTGCCAGGTTCCAAGGTTCAAAGAGCCGTTCGTGATTGGTATCGATATTGTGGAACCGACAAGAGTCGCTTTGGTGTGTGACACACTGTGTCTGTCAGACCTGGGGGGCTCACAAGAGAACTTGGGTAACTTACGAATCGCTGCAAACAGACATCACGTTCGTCAGAATGGTGCAGACGTACGCGAGATACAGTGACTTACTCACGACCTTCGTTAGTGTGCATCCACTGCAAAGTCTCCGGGACGATGTTGTCCAACGCCATATCCATGTCTATGGTGTACAAGGTATACATAGTCATATCAAAACTTGGGTCAAGATACCGAAAACTGGCACCACCTTTGCGAACATCTGCGTGCAAGTCAGATCCACTGAAGATGAGCCAATCGTCGAGCGCTTGCCTGCGTCAAAGTTTTCATTGATAGACAGCGCTGCAGAAGTGTGTTGGCTGCAGTGGGCCTTGAGTCGGCGGTCATTTTACTTCGCAGCGATCTACCCACATGAAGAGAAACAGCATCCCAACCTAGGGGAAATCAGGAACACATGATTATCAGTACCACCGGACTTGGAAGCCGCATCCGCTGTACCTGGACGTCTTTGATACCCTCAGATATCTGATCGAGGACATCGTCTGTTACAAGATGGCAACCCTTGGATCGCCTCGGAAGACTGAATGTTTTCTGCCATCCCATGTTGATACCGACAGAGTGATCAAGAGATGATGGAGAGTAAGCGTGGGAGCAGGTAGTTCTACTTGAGTCCTTTGATAGTAATACCAAGTACTCGATGATGCTAACTACGATCAATCATCCGTGTTCCCATACCTCCTGGAGCGATCTAGTCCACCACGATTGCCTGGAACGTTCCGATTTCGACAGTGGTTGGCGTAATGCCCCTTCTCGCCACACTGCACAGATATGATGAGGAGATTAGCGAGGCGCACGTAGGAAGCTTACCTTGAAGCAGAGCACATCATCCAAATTTCGACGGGGTCCGTTTGAGCTGACTGTGGCGTTCCCTTGACTAGTGGTGGGTCCACCCAGGGTTCCTCGATCGTAGTCAGCATACCGACCGTAGCCAGGAGGAGGAGGGCCAAGGTCACGGTTTGAAGGGGGCGACGGTGGCTCATACGCCCTTGGTGACGGCAGACCAGGCTTGGGACTAAGAGAATCATTGTTAAACGCAAGGAAGCAGTGGCTGAGCACTCACTGTCCGCGGGGACAATCAGGCCCTAATGGACAGAGGCCAGTCATGTACAACTGGCACGCCACACGTCGGACATGCTTTCGGGGACAAAGGGGGCCTGACCCATAAGGAAAACTGAGTGATGGTGTAAAGGAAGTTATCTCACCAAGTTTACAGAACCCACGCTTGTAGTCTGGGCACTCTACGCGACGCTCTTTGGGGTGAGCATAGAGACATTCGTCGCCAGCGGAACAATAGCCATATTTTGCGAACCACCAACACTCGGGCATACGCCGGAGATTATATTCGTGGAGAAACTCGCAAGCGTCGCCTTTTTTGCACAGACCGCGGAGCCAGTGCTTGCAGACTGTGGCCAAGCGCTCCCGGTCTCGAGGGTGCGTTGGTAATTGCTTGGGAGGCTGGAAGTTTTGGGAAGAGGGGGTTGTGTGCCTCAAGGGACAATGTAGCGGACCAAGAGGACAGCCCGTGGGCGTCAGGGAGAGACGACAAATCTGATCATCTGGGACGGGTTGGAAAAAGGTGTGCAAGAGAGTGGAGATGGAGTGACCTTTGTCGAGCTTTATGCCGAGCTCTGTCTTGACGTATAGTTCCTCTGGAAAGTTGTTTTGGTGGAACTGGGGGTGGACGATGTCTCTGAGCGAGGATGGGCCAGCGAGTGGACCAGACATGGTCGCAGGTGGAGTAAGAGTGGCGTATGTGGCCCGAAAAGGTAGCCTTGTAGAGATCTACGACACGCCTGCGAAAGACGGTATAAAGTCAACCCTGGAAATGCCCACCCTCCCTCGGCCATGTCGTCCCTCCTCCATCTCATCCCCGTCCCCTCCCTTGTCCTGTGCGCCATCGCTTGCTTCGTGCTCTCCGTCGCTCTCACTCTCCGTACAAGACCTCTCCCCCCAGGCCCTCGCCTTGGCTGGTTTGCAAGCACGAAGCTCCCGCAAACATACCAATGGCTTACCTATGCAAAGTGGCAGCATATCTACGGTATCCGATAACTCATTTCTCTTCGCCTAGCTCTTACCTTTGCTTGCTAGGCGATGTTATCTATCTCCGCATCTTCGGAAACCCAATCATGGTGATAAACTCTCAAGAAGCCGCCGAAGATCTCCTGGATAGGCGGAGCAAAAACTATTCTTCTCGGTTTGTCTTGTCAAAGTCCGTGATGTCGGTCTAACAGCGTTTTTAACAGACCCGTGAGAACAATGGTTGTTGATCTGTACGTATCGCACAAACAGGCCGATCAAGTTATTGACTAATTCGAGCGATAGCATGGGTTGGGACTGGCTGTTCTCCTCCATGCCATACGGTCCTCGCTGGAGAGATCACCGCTCTCTGTTTCATCGTCACTTCCGCCGTCACCTGACTTCCAGCTATCACCCAGTTGTACTCAAGGAAACTCATACCACTTTGAGGAATTTACTCGAGTCCCCTGACCTGTATGCTCATCATATCCGAAGGTACGTCGAAAAAAAAGGCTTTCGGTCATTCACTTAGAAAGCTGTCTCAGGATGGCAGCTGCAATCGTCATGAAAATATCATACGGACACAACATTTCCGACAAAGGTGATGTCTACGTTACCATCGCAGATGAGGCAATGCAAGGGCTTGGTAAAGCCGGCATATTCGGGTCCTATCTCGTTGACTATCTTCCATTCCGTAAGTTGGACGTTCTCAGGCGAACTTGAATTTGATGCCTTCGATTTTCAGTCAAGTATCTTCCAGAGTCCATGCCAGGTGCTGGCTTCAAACGGCAGGCTCGCGTGTGGAGAGCAAAGTCCAGAGCAATGATCGAAAAACCATTTCAAATGGTAAAAGAACGCATGAAGAACGGTACTGCATCTTCTTGTTTTGCGCAAAAGGAGCTCGAAATGTGGATGCAGTCATCCAAGCGTGACCCAGAATATGAGACACTTATCAAGAACGTTGCTGGCATTTCATATGCAGGTAAAGTCGTTGGGATTCTTCAGCGTCCGATTGTCCACGCTCAAATTGAACAGCTGGCGCAGACACTGTTCGTGCTCCGCTTATTCGATCACGCATTTCCAGCTGAACTTGGCATCTAGACTGTATCCACTCTGCTCTCCTTCATCCTCGCAATGATAGTCTACCCTGAGGTGCAACACAGGGTCCAACAAGAGCTGGACGATACCTTAGGGATGCAGAGACTCCCGACCTTTGACGACCGCAAAAAACTTTCATTCATCGACTGTGTTGTTTGGGAGTGCATCAGATGGAATCCAGTGTTGCCAATGGGACTTGTCCACCTGGTTTCGGAGGATGATGAGTATAGAGGGTATTTCATCCCCAAGGGAACATCTGTTCTACCGAATGTTTGGTTTGCGCTGTCTAATCTTGGGTCCACCTTACAAGTTGCTGATGGGATTTAGGGCAATGCTTCATGACGGGACGTGTTATCCAAACCCCATGGAGTTTGACCCTGACCGTTTCGTTGACCAAGAAAGAAACATGAAATTAGGTATCAATAAATTTCCTCAAGCCGCTTTTGGATTTGGAAGACGGTAAATACATCATGTCCCCCTGAGGCAGAGTCTGAATTACCCGCGCATAGCTTGTGTCCCGGACGATGGTTCGCGATGGATTCGATCTGGATAACAATTGCGTCAATTCTCACGGTTTACACTATTGAGAAGGCACTCTCGGAGGATGGGGTGGAAATCAGCCCTTCGATCAATTACACGTCCTCTCTCCTCAGGTTGGTCCTTCTTCATACCAATCCAGGTTATCAACAATTCTGAGAGACACACCCAGCCGCCCGAAACCCTTCCGGTGCCGTTTTGTGCCTAGAAACGAAATGGCTATCTCCCTTATCAAACAGACAAATTTAAACCCAGGCACATCCGATCATCCAGATCAGAGTTTGCAGTGAGGTATTGAGTTTGAGAGACCGTCACGATTCATGTCCATGTATGAGGACACTTACGAGCCTTCGACGACGTTGCTTATGCTATCAACCAAGACAGATAGGTTGAAACGTTACTCGCGTTCCAACATGTTGTGTCTACCAGCATCCTAACACTGATATCTCTACGTCCATGTGTTGTATCCTGTCTACAACCTGTTGTAACTGCTTTATCCATGGTAGTTCGGGGCTGCTTTGCTCTGGAATGGCACCAACTTCTAGAAAGTAAGCATCCTCGAACGGTCTACCATGGTCCGAAGGGCGCCTATCAATTCGCTTTACGAGCATATCGAGCGTGTTGATGATTCTAGCAATATTCAACACTGGTTTCATTGGGTCACCAGGAGGCTGAAGGCGTAGCAAAGCCATATTCTCTGCTGATGGAGGACGCCCCTCTGGAAGGGCTATGTCGCGACCTTGCGAAAGGATATAAAAGCGAGTGAAATTTTCTGTGGACAAGATCGGCTGCGCCCACGACATTGAAGACAATCACAGACCTGTCCTATCTTGGATATTCTCTGCCAGAACTTCTAATCCTTCGTAGATAGAGACAACCACCGATGAACATATCGCTGCGCATTTCATCGGGTCCAGCCCGTTCTCAGCCGAGAGCAGCTTTTTCGCCGCGTTCGCAGTGGAATCCGTGTGCACTAAAGATGCCCGAGGCAAGTGTTCAGCTAACCACAGCTGGCACTGACCCAAAGCCTGGGCGATTGTGAAATGGAGTCCAGTGATGAACGACAAGAGCGTACCTGTTCGTGACTCAAAACTCTCTCGATATTCTCTGGCTTCACCCCCCGTCGGGCCACGAGAGAGTGCTTCACTGCAAAGACAGTAGCACCCCTCACGAAAGTCTCTTGACCAACCACAGGATCACGCAAGACGCTGTAAGCCTCAGCAACCGAACCAGTTATGCTGTTTTCTTGGGGGACTATGCCGAATGGCACAGCAGCCGACAGGGTGCGCTGGACATCTGACGGAGGTCAGCATTTCTTCTCCATTGAAGTATTGCTGCAGCTCACCTACAATAGTCGGCCGAGCAAGATATTTGACAGAGTCTCCAAAGCACTCAAGCGCTGCCTGCGTGGATTATTAGCGAACCGTAGACTCATAGGAGGAGATTTGCGACCTGGTGCGAGTAGGTGCCAAGTGGTCCCAGAAAAGCCAAACACGGCTTTTCTGAATCGCTGGAGATCGACATACAAGTTGTGGAGATAGTTCGAACCCGCAGGCTTTGAACTGTAACATCATGCCTGACTTCCTGCCCAAATCGGACGAAATGAAGCAAGGATGAGGTTCATGGTTTTTTTAAATTCAAAGTCCACAGGGCCAGACAACGTATATTCTCGAAGGTAAAGAAAGAGAAAAGAAAAGTAGCATACCAGTCGTAAAGTGAGCAAAACATAAATGGGTGTGAAATGCAGAGGAAATCCATCTAGGGAAGGAGAATTGTCACAAAAGTCCCCTCAACCTCTGGTTCAAACATCTCATCAATCATACGATCACACATCCTCGGCTACGCTTCTCTTTCTTTGGCGGAGGGTTTACTGATAACCAGAACATGAGAACTATACGTAGAAAAGTGTGCCATCACTCACAAACGGCACGAATGGCTTCGTCAAATACGGTCTTCAAACCCTTCTGCGTCAGAGCGGAGCACTCCAGGTATTTGACAGCTCCTATGTCTCGAGCCATGGCAACACCTTGACTGTACTGAATGGGCTGCATCCGGCTGGTGGTTGTGTCGTCGATGGGTAACGGTGTAGCACGATTTCAAAGTACTGACCGGTCACGCAATTTCTCGATGGTGGCAGGATCCTCGCGCAAATCCAGTTTTGTGCCAACCAAAACCACTGAGGTAGATGGTGCGTGGTGCGAAATCTCAGGCCACCACTAAGGGGACGGGGGTTGGCCCGGTTACCATCCTAGGAAGCTAATGAGACGCACCTTAGTCCTGACATTTTCGTAGCTTGGTGGGCTGACTAGAGAGAAGCAGATCAAGAAGACGTCCGTCTGAGGATAAGAGAGTGGACGAAGACGATCATAATCTTCTTGCCCGGCCGTATCCCACAGTCCAAGAGAAATGGTTTTGCCGTCCACCATCACGTTCGCAGAGTAATTATCAAAGACTTTTGCCACATAAGCAAGGATTGGGCTAATATGAGAATAATGAAAAGTACCTGTTGGTATGTATTCTCCCTGAAACCTCGCTGTCAGAATCCCCATATCGATAAGCACGTCCAGGACTCACAGGAAAGGCATTCGTGGTATAAGATATGAGTAGGCAAGTCTGACAGCAGGCGATAAGTGTTACTGTTCAGAAGGTTGCAAAATTCTCTACACACCTTTCCAACGGCACCATCGCCCACCACGACACCTTGAGGGTCATGTCATGAGTAAGAGACAGGTCAGTTTTGTTGTGTGACACACATTTGATGGCTTGCATTATGTTCGATGGAGTCTAGTTCACGACAAACACCTGGAGAGGACTGGTAGTACGAGAGTGGTGATCAGGACCAATTCTGGAAGTGAGGTCGTTCTCATAGAGAGGGCAAGTGTACACACCTGGGTTGAGTGTTGATGTGAGAGCAGGCGAGCGATGTAGTGGGAGTGTTGCAGGACGCGAACAGGCTGTACTTGATGCTAGCCTGATATCCTTGATGAGGACTACAGAGGAACACCGCCCGCTCTCACCGGAATTTTTCACACGACTCGTCGGACAATAGCAACGACTCATTTGATACGACAAAAGAATACACGATCATTCCAAAACATTTTACAAGTAGGATATGCAACGAGTACGAAGATCCAACGATCTAAAAGGCCTGGATGTCCAACTCCATGGCCACACGTGATATGGTAAGACAAGGGCAAAGACAACATCGACAACAAAATAGATAACCGCTCATTCAACGCCCGTCCGTCGTCTCTTCAGAGGAGGCGAACGGAGGTGCCTGGTACTCAATATCTCCGTCGGGGACCCGGGGGAACCATCTGTGAGCACTCTTTCCACTTCGTCCTCGTCGTTCTCCATGGGAGATCCTTCGGTGCCGTGGTTTGGTTGAGTTCGGCACGTGGACAGCTTGAAGGGAGCCATCAAACCAATTCCAAGGCCCACAAGGCCAGCTTCTAGCTCCGGCGCACCTACGGAGTGACGAGCATTCCTAACCACCGGACTTTCAGCCTCGGAGGAGGATCCACAAGGCGACGGAGTTCTTTGGTTAGCACCATTTTCACGCGTTCTCGGCTCTAATAATGGTTTGTAGAGTCCACTGAACGGATCCTCGTTCGAAGACCGGCTGGGGCTCTCGGTCGCAATGGTACTTGTAGATGATAGTGACGCGTCAGAGAGCCAGTCCGCGCGTAAGTCGAACGAGGAATTCATTGTAGAAGGTTTGCGATAATGCGTGCGTCGTCTCAGGCCACCACCAAGGGGCGAGTCGTTAATGCGCTTGCGAAGATCGAGTGCACTGAGCGAAGGAAAGGGGGATTGGCCGTCGGAGAAGAGCTGACGCGGAGAGGCGCGAAATATAACGGGAGAACTACCGAACGCATCATTGAAGGGTTTACCGCGTCCAGCAGCGCTAGACGGGGTATGGATGATACTTGAAGTTCCCAGGCTGGGAGAACTAGAATCATTTGTGGAGGTTTTGATGACTGGGCTAATACCTCCGCGGACTAGCATACTAAGACACAGTTCTCTCGCCCTCGAGTGTAATGGGTGACTGGGACTTGGAAATCGCCACGGCTGATCGGAGGGGAGACGCGGTGGAGAATGACGAAATGAAGGTGTTAGTGTTGGATCGTATGGAGACATAGGAAGTGCGATTGGCGCAGTGGGTGGGGATGAAGTCCGTTCGGACACGGGAATTGCTTCAGGACTGGCTCCGGGAACTACGTCAGTCGATGAATTATCGCCTGGCTGGGGGGCGAGTGGAGGAGAATCTGGTCGCTCAACCAATGATACAGAAACTGTAGCGACGCTTTCCTGATCGTCTTGATCTCTGTTCTGGATGGTGCTGTCTGATGGGACAAGAAAAGGTCTTGGTTTGGACTTGATATTGTTATTAAGTGGATCTGTGGATGTCTTGTTAACTCGGCGTAGATCTCCCGATAGATTCTCCTTGTCAAAAACGGTGTTGCGATGCTGATCTTCTGTGAAGGCGTTAAAGGCATACTACGGCACATCGCGCAGGTAACCTACTGTTTGACCCTCGTCCAGTACGATTGCGATCATTCGCGTCGCGACGGTTTGACATTGCAATCTTATGCTTTTCGTACACATGACGTCGCCACATGCTCTTTGCATTAACACCTGCGTATGTTCTTCTACAGAAAGTGCAACGTAGCCGGGGCTCTTCGCCCTCTGGCCAGCCGTCAGGACCTAAAGCCTTTAGGTCCTTTTTCTTGGCGGGGCACCAGCCTCTAGGAGGCTCAAGTTGAGGAGGATAGGGGATCGCGTCAGGGTTTGTCGAGACGGAGGAGATGAAGTCATTCGAATCCAAGAACCACTCAGGGTTAGCGGCCATGAGGGAATAAGAGAGGCCCTCTGGATAGAGGTGGGCGTTAGGAAACAGGATGAATGGCGGGTGGATGAAGACGACATTGGTCTCTGATGAAGAAGGGTCCATAAGAGGGATGTGATGGGCTAGGGTGGCATGATTTCGAAGTGGAGGGAGAGACGTTGGGGGAGCGCTGGTGGGTGTGTATGGTTTTGGGTTAAAGGAGTCGGCGGCGGGGGCGAAGAAAGTAGGGGAGAGACGGCGTTTGATAGGGAGGGAGGAGGACATGGCGGGGAGACGCGAGAAAAGGCTGCGCTTATTTCACCAGATTTCAAGCGGAGTTGACACGCTCATCACAACAACGCGTCGATCACGTGAGTTATATTACTTCATAACGCTAAAGTCAGATAACTTGTCCCAAGATCAGACTCGTTCGTTCGAATGGGCGGTCCTCGCTTACCCAGCTATCATAATAACAGCCCCCAGCGGTGTTATGGGTCCAAGGAGCCTGATGCTTCGCAAACGTCAACGGTCCACCCGACAGCTGTGCAATATCCGTACCGTTTCAGCACCAGTACCATGATGCTTCCCGAGAACAACACACCGCCAGCGAGGATGGCCGGTCCGGCAAAGGGATGCACGGAGAATCTGCGGTGCATAGACACGAGCATCAACCCAAGTCCATTCCCAATCTTGGATTCCATTATCAGTCCTGGGATGGTCCCACAAACGGACCACAAACCGCATAGTCCGACGCTATCTGCCACGCATGAAGGTCGTTAGCAGTGATCCCCGCTCGGCTTTTCAGTGCGTGTGCGCCAAATGCTCCAGTGAGCATTCCAGCAGAAGCTATCGTGCCATGGACGCGTGAGTTGACACACTAGCATCGTGAACGAAGACACCAACCCAAAATTACACCCGACCTCCACAGAAACGGACAAGCATCCTCACCACTCAGCATGGTGCCTAACGACGACGACGTAGTCATTGAGAGAGTTGAACCAAGTTGCAAGTTCAAATTGGCCAAATAGGCGTAATCAATCACGTCTAGAGAGTTTACATAATGAATCTTAACTTGGACCGCGATGGGCAAGCCCCAAAAGAAAACTGGCAAAGGTCGTCTCGACAAGTATTATAAACTTGCCAAGTATGTGTGGTTAAACGTCTCGCACACTTCCATGACCGATATTCCCAAGAGAGCAGGGTTACCGCGCTCGCTCGGCCTTCAAACTCATCCAACTCAACAAGAAATATGCTTTTCTCGAGTCTGCGCGCTGTTGTATCGATCTTTGTGCAGCCCCCGGAGGTTGGCTTCAAGTCGCAAATAAATACATGCCAGCCAACAGCGTGATCGTCGGTGCGGCTCGCCCTTTCTGCCAGATCCGTCCATATCAAACAACCATTCTTACCTAGGCGTCGATTTGGTACCAATTAAACCAATATCAAGAGTCGTCACCTTTGCTGCAGATATTACTACCGTCCACTGTCGCAACCTCCTCCGGTGTGAACTCAAAGACTGGAAAGCAGATGTCGTGCTTCACGATGGCGCACCTAATGTTGGTACTGCGTGGGTTCAAGATGCTTATGGCCAGTCCGAACTCGTTCTCATGAGTTTGAAATTGGCGGTTGAATTCCTCGTCAAAGGAGGAACATTTGTCACCAAAGTTTTCCGAAGTGCCGATTATAACAATCTCATCTGGGTGTTCAGCCAGTTATTTGGAAAAGTAGAGGCGACCAAGCCACCTTCTTCGAGGTCGGTCTTCGTGTTACAAATCGATTTGGTCACATAGGGACTTTTTTCCAGGAATGTCTCCGCTGAGATCTTTGTCGTGTGCCGTGACTTCCTTGCTCCAAAACACATCGATCCGAAATTCCTCGATCCTAAGCATGTGTTCAAGGACCTGGGCTCCTCGCTTCCTGGTCACGACAAAGGTTCATCAGCCAATAATGCATTAGCTAACGTCTTTCAGCCAGAGAAGAAACGGAGAAGGCGAGACGGCTATGACGACGGCAACTATACACTCTTCACTAAAACCTCTGCGAGCGAGTTCATTCGCAGTTCCGAACCTGTCAATGTGCTCGGTCTCGCGAACAAAATTACGTTTGAAACTAAAGAGGAGCAACAGTATGACATCCGTCTTTTTGATTTCAACTGACTGAGCTAATTGTTGTACAGGTGGCTGGAACTTGACGTGACTACCCCTGACATTAAAGTTAATTTTGAAGATCTCAGGGTCCTGGGTAAAGGTGATTTCAAGGCCCTGTTGAAATGGCGCATGGCTATTCGAGAGGAGGTGACCCTTTTCAGACTATCAACTTGTTTTTGCTTATGAGTTCCCTCAAAGCTTGGCTTAGAAATGAGGTCGAAACCCACTGCTGAATTTACGGAGGGGGTTGAAGTATCCGAAGTGGTTGATGAGGAAC